>PVJA010022829.1:0-33782 GCA_004027025.1 Myocastor coypus | reverse complement strand
GGAGGAGGTCCCATTAAGCATCTTTTAAAGTCATAGCTGCTAATAATTTGTAAAGCACAGGGAAATAAATGACTGGGCATTAAGCTACACCTTGGGGAAGGCAGCGTAAATCCTGCTGTGACTTAGAAAAGTTTCTGTCATAGGACTTGGCTTGGTGACTTAAATCAGAGATGAGGGACAGGCAAGATAGCTCAGAAGACTAAGCGCCTGCTTTGGCAAGTTCAGGGACCAGTGTTTGATTTCTGGTCCCGTATGCCATGCTGGCTCTGCCCTTGGAGTGTGCTGAGCCGACGAATGAGTCTTGGCGTGGTGCTGGGGAAGCTGAAAACAGGAAGCCACTATGAGTCCGTGCTATGTAGTGGGACCCTGTACTAAGTACATAAATGAAAAAGAAATAATAAATGTCAGAGATGAGGGGCGATCCTATACAGGTTGGGTTTATGGACATCCGAGCCTTCTCCTTGGGTGACAGAGAGCACAATGAATGCGTGATCCACGACTGCCCTTATGGGAATTTAACTCGAAAACACAATGGGCTGATGGCTCTTCTCAGGCCCTGGATTCCCACTCCGTAAAACCAGTCTGTGTAGCTGCCTCTGGGTGGAGTGTTTGCTGTTACCTTTCCTTATGCCGATATAGAGAAAGGAAAACAGAGATGTGCTGCATGACGGAGAAAGTTGAGAGCGAGGCTCGCCCCAGTGGAGAGCAGCTTCTGCGCTGCATCAGGAAACAGTTACATTCGCCTCTTGGCTTGAAGGCCTCTCTTCAGCTCAGCCCGGCAGATGAGCTTGAAAGGCTTGCTCAGAATGCAGCGCGGAGGAGCTGCTCTCTGACGGGAGGGAGAGAACGCTCTGGAGGAAGGGAGAAGACCTGGACGGGAGCCCTGGTCGGGGTTCAGCCTGGTCGTGGGCAGAGGCTGTCCTCCAGGAGCACGAGAACGCGACGTGGATTTGTACCTCCTTACCAAAGTGCCGCAATGACTCGCAGCTCTGCTTACATAGGATTCTAGTTTTGTTCCCTCCGCCACTTTGCTTGTATCCTGGTGATGCGACTGCTCATCGAATCAAATGTGGGCTGGGGCTGCTCTCTGCTCGGACGTCAGGCTCCCTCGGTTTTGAAGGAGAATTTGAGTCTGTGAGACACCTGGCCTTGTGAATCCAAGATGGTGAATGATTTTAGTAGGAGCTGAACACTAAGTACTTAGACTGAGAAGAAAGAGCAAAGGAAAAAAATAATAATATGGGAATCAGTATGCATAGAAGTATGTATGTTGCAGGGTCTTGGGTTCGATTCCCGGCATGCAGTGCTGACTCTGTCCCCAAGGCATGCTGAGAGAGCAATTGAGACCGGGCACAGTGGCATGTGCCTGTAATCCCAGCGCTAAGGAGGCTAGCAACAGGAGGTTCACTAAAAATCCAATCTGTGTAGTGAGACCTTGTAGACCCTGTACTAAATACATAAAAAAAGAAATGTGTGTGTGCGTGCACGTGTATGTGTGTATTCTTATATAGTGGACCTGGACTTATGCCTTCAATTTATGCATAAGGGGTAGTTGTAATTTAGATTATAAATCAAGGCTATTTTCCCACAAGAAATACTGGAAATACCCATAATGCATTTGAACCTCCCAAAGCCCCCCTTAACTAATCTTATCATAATTAAATGGTAGTATAATGTACAAAACTGACCCAAACGTCAATAATTTTTCCTGGTGTGTTCACCAAAGAGGTAGAAAATGGGCCTAGGTTACCAAAAACAACCATTTCATACTGTATTAACAGGTCAAGCTGACATCTTTGGCTTACAGAAGGGAGGAAGAGATAGAAGGTAGTTATTGTCTGGAAGGAGACTTCCTCAAGAACAGCAAGAATCTCATGCCCCATGTCCTTTCCTTGTGCAGGGCTGGAGCCCCCCAAGACTGGCATCTAGCTCACTAGGCCTCAGATTTTGGGGGGAACTAAACTAGTCTGAAGTTGTCTATTTATATCTTTTCTTTGACCATTTTCGAAATTTCAATCAATCATCTCCCGCTCCTTCCTCAGCTCCTTTTCTAGCTTTTGGTGAGGGACATTTTGATAGCAGTTATCTAAAGCACTGATGAAGATCACATCCACAAACATGACCCCTGGCCTCTGACTGACGTATCCATACACCCACCTATGCATCTCTGGCCTCACCAGTCTTTGTTTATAACCACACAAATGGCCAGCATGTGGGCAGGAGCTCAAGACTTTGGTTGTAAGTTACAATTCTTAACCTAGTTGTTTATGTGTCAAGCCAGCTGTAACTTGGGGTCCACTATGTATGCAAATAAGCATGTATTTGCAAAATATAACATATGCACACATATTCCCCCTATGTGCTACAGTGTGCCAACAGAAGACAGAGCATAGTATGAAGCTTGATGGAATAAATTCAAGTCCTCTTTTCAAGGACCTAGAAGGCATATAGTTACCTAAAACCACTGTCCCAGAAATATTTCCCTTTCTCCATGACTCAGGGGTACATCTAAGATAATTCCCCCATGGATTTAGTGAGCAATGGAGAGCAGAAGGATGGCATCCCAGCAATTGTTATCCATACCTCTTACTTCTCCTGAAAGGCAAGGATGGTATTTTCTAGTTGTGGTGTTTACTTTTAGAAAACATTTCTGATGGCAACTGACAACACAGATCCTCTGTACCTTGGGATCTTGGCAAGAGTAGGTTCAGATTCTGTGGCACAAATATTTCTCAAAGCTCCGTTTCCCCTCCGAGTTCTGTTTGCTTTGGACCCAGCAGAGGCAGGTAGGCACGCTTGTTTATATCTCTGTGCCCCAAACTCAGGAAATGTGGACAGCAGTAAATTTGTCCTTGGCCAAGTTCATGACAGCTCCATTATAGAGTCTCTCATCCCAACTTCCCACTGAGAAAGTCTTAGAAGTATAGATGGGATTCGTTCTTCAGGAAATAAGTTCAGCAGACAAGATCGGTAAGACTACCCAGAAGGGAAGGCATGAGTCAGGAACACTCCTTCGACCGTATCTTATTCCATTCCTGCGAAGGATCAAATTTAAGACTTGCTACATTCCCAGGCATGGACAAGTGGCAACGTGGAGCAGGAGGAAGCAATAAAAGGGTGTGTTTGTTTGCTTTGGTTAGGGAACATTTTTTTAACTACAAAGAAAACGTAGTGAATGTTACTCATATTCCCATCCAGAGTATAAAAAAGCCAACATTTTATCATAGCAACTTCAGATCTCTTTTAATAACACATTAAATATTTACAAAACAAAGAAGTTCTTCACATTTCTGTGTCTGGTCCCATTTATCAGACATTGCTTGCTTAAAGCAAATATCGCCATGCAATTAGTGTGTATCTATTCTGTTTTTTAAAACTACATAGATATTTAGATAACTATAAACAACATGGGGCATTATTTTAGTATTTTAAAAATTCTCACAATAGTATGATGCTATGTTTCTATAGATTTGTTTTTATTTGGCCAATGCTGCATTTTGAGATCTATGTTGATATGTATGTATATATATATATATATATATATATATATATATATATATATTCCATTTTTTTAAGTGTTGCATGGCATTGCATCTTATGACTATAATTCAGCTTAGTTGCCTGGTTTTGTATAGATGGTCATTTCCAAATTTTTGTTATCATCAATACAGCTTAATTATATATCTGTATGTACCCATCCTGTGGCACTGGTATGGGAGAGTTTTGTAACTCTTTCATTAGTTCATGTCTGTAGTCCATGGTTACATTCATCACGTGGAGCCCGGACACACGCAGAACACACTTTATCTCTTCTCTTCCTGTGCCTGCTTCTCCTTTCATCTCTGACCATATGTCTTCTTTTATGCAAAAGAGACAGATTTCTTTGGTTAATAATTTTAGTTTAGCTTTTAAAAATATAAATCACAATGGTGTTAGGTCCTTCACTTGTTTAGTTACTGTCCAGTCCTCAACAGTTTTAGCAGCATTGTGGTGGTTTTAAGAAAATAATACTTTTTGTTTCTATTGACCTATGTATATATCCTCCCACCCTTCTTGAATTTATCTCATTTTTTGTTAGGACACTTTATAGGAGTTTCTTTGTTTCCAGGTTATCTACCTAAATTTGGCCTTCTTAGGCACCCATTATTATTTCTGGTCTAGAGGATTTTGAGTGCTATTGTTTTTTCTTCATGCTATCCAATGCTGACGTATCCAGACTTTATTTTTTGCCAATGTAAGTATCTTATGTTACTTTTATATTTACTTAACTGTGTATTCTTGATTTCTTAATTACTTATGTCAGAAGTTTATGGATTCATTGCTCTTTGGAAAGAATTATATTTTATGAACTTATTACAATCATTGTTAGCTTATACATTTCACTGCTTTCCTGTTCCTCTATTTTGTGGGACTGCCCAGTGATTTTTACCTTTCTGATTTGTAATTTAGCTTCTTTGTTCTCAGCCTTTTAAACTCAAAATAAATTCTCTTATGCCTCCACATTTCTCTGTAAGTACTGCTTATACCAATTTCCATCTCACTGCTTCTACTCTTTGACATTTTTCCAAATATTTGTAATTTTACATTGTGATTCCTCCTTTTATTTATAAATCACTCAGTCTTCTTTTTAAAGCATTTATCTAAATTATTGATTTTATTATTCACTTATTATTTGACTTTTAATATTTTATTAGCCACATTTTAAAATATTAGATTTCAATTAGTATTTTCACACATGCATGGAATATAGTTTGATCATATCCATCCTCTTAGTCTCCTACTTGCAGATATGATTCGCTTTCAATTGATTTTAGTATTTAGTATCCATTTGTGTACCAAAGCATAGTAATAGTTTTCAAGTATATGACATTATAACTAGGGAGATAGTTCAGTAGCATGAGTACCTGCCTGGCAAGCTGAAGGGCCTGAGTTCGATCCTTGGTACCGCATACTGTGCCGGCCCTGGAACCTCAGATGTACTGTGTGGTCCTGAAACCAGGTGTGGTGATGCATGCCTATAATCCCAACACTGGGGAGGCTGAGGCAGGAGGATCACTATGAGCCCAACCTGCATAGCAAGATCCTATAATGAATAAATAAAAAATTAAATAATAATATAGGACATTAAAAATTATATATGTTCTTCGATTTCCTTCAGCTCCCAAATTTGCTTCCTCCACAGTTTTCCTCGTCGTACCAAATGGTGACACTTTTCTCTGTCACCAAACAACTCTGAACTGTCTTTCCTATCTTTCTCTCACACAAGCAGGCAACCTGCCCTTATAACCCATTGGGTGTTCCTTCAGCAGACTGCCTGGAGCAAACTCAGGGAACCGCGCCCTCGGCCAGTGCCACGCTTGCCTCAGTCTTGTGGCTTCTAGAAGCTTCCCCTCAAGTAAACACTTGGATCTGCTTGCTAGCACCAGAGTGCTCCCTCTAATAGGACAGTCCAGTTACGTTGCTTTGCTCAAAACCCTTGATTGTCCCATAATGAAGTCTCTTAACCTCGCCAGGACCTCTGAGGTACCCTGTGACACAGTTCTGCGTTCCCTCCACATCCTCATTCCAGTCTCCCTTCTCAGAATCACACGCTGTTGTCTCAGGACCTTGGACCAAGTGGCACATCTGCCTGGCACCAGCACACGGTACCACTCTGCTTCCTTCCAGCCCACTTAAAGGGCTTCTGTGATAAATGCCCTTCCTGAGCACCCCCAAATCCTCCTGCTCACTTTTCACCCTTATTTTTGTTATGGCACTTCGTCTTTCCTTGGTAGAACATAAATTCTATAAAAATAGAGATTCTTCCCTCTTTCATTCACCACTTCTTATTCTCTACTATTCCTCTGGGTCAGTACAGTAGAGAGGGTCCACAAGTATCAGTTGAATGACTGGGGTGAAAAGAAATCTATTGCTGGAATAAAAGTTTGATAGATGTCTTTTGTGTCAGGACTTCTCACTGTACTGCTGGATTATGTAAAATTAAGTTCTTCCTACTGTCTCATAAACATATCTCTGTGTTTCCCACAGAAGGGCCTCATTAATCAGCAAGCAATTCTAAAATCAGAAGGCTAAGACAACAGAAATCTTGGTTCATCTCTGTGCCATGTGGTTCTGTTGGCAATTGCCGCTTATGTGTGCTCCAAAACGTGGGCTGCTTTCATTTGAGGATTGGCAGTGCGGAGTTCCAGGGAGAAGACCTCCTGGGAAACTCTTACCCGCTCTATTACGCTTTGGCTAGGAAATGACATGCTACCTCTGCTTGCAGCTTCTTGGCCTGACCTATTTTATGGTATGTTTGGGCACAGATTTGTCCTTATTTATTATGTTCAACAGCTGAAGTGTGCTCTAAGTGTGAGAATTTAGGGTTTCCTGCAATTAAGGAAATGTTCTTTATTGCTCTGCACCTCAGTTCCTTCCTGGTGTTCTGGAACTGTTGTCTAACTCTACAATTCTTACAGTTTTAAGTTGATTGATTCCACATTCCTTGATTTAATTTCTCTTTTTGCTTTTCACCACATAAGACCCAGTGCTACTCAAAATTTTGTCTCCACTATTATTTTCCAATTTATTTATTTTATCTTGAGCTGTGGAGATTCTCAAGTTAATTCCGTGTGTTAGTTTCAAAATTCCCGTTGGTCATTCTGCTAGTGCTTTATTTATTTTTTCCTTTCTGGTACTAAGGATGGAACCCAGGGTCTTCATCTTGAGCTACGGGCCCATCCATGTTCTTATAAGCTTGAAGTTTGAGAAATGTTTTCACTAAGTCACTGGGTGGCCCAGACTAGGCTGGAACTCGCTGTCTTCTTGCCTTGCCACTCAGAGTGCTGAGATAACAGAGAGCCCCACCCCATGGAGCCTATTGCTCACTTACATACCTGCTTCATTTTGTTCAATGCCTTCTTACTCATCTATATTTTCATTTTGGATTGCACCAGGCATCACGTCATCCTCTGCTGGTTCATTTTATTGAACATTTTTTTGATCCTATTTTCCTTAATGATTTTACATTTTAGGTTTCTTTCTCATTTAGAGCAAAAGTTTTCTTTTAAGAAAATTAAGCCTATATGATATTATAATATGTGCTATATGACTCTGTAAGAATCTCAGGGCCGAGGAGGTTCTACATTAATGGACCAGGACTCCTGTCTCCTGGTGGGCTTAGGAGCCTTGTCTTCTGTGAGAAGTCTGTTCTCTGTGATCTGCTGTCCTCTCCTGCCTCACTGGCTATAATTCACAGTCCTATCTTTTCTCAGCTGTTGTGTTCGGGAGATCCTTCCAGGTCCCAGTGCCTTGCTAAATGTCTAGCTTGGGATCTTGAGTCAGCGCCCATCTTCGACAGCCCTCTCTCTGTCTTTGTCTATTTTATACCTGCAGGTCCATAGTTCCACCCTAGAGTTCCTATAATTCCATGGCGCTGGCACGTTCTCTCCACTGTTGGTTTCAATATTGTCCCGTGTACAGAAATACTGGCTGGGTATTGCATATGGATTTAAATATAAATTTTTAAAATTCCAGCTAATATTGTTTTCTTGTGCCATTCAGTAAGAGGAATTGAATGTGTGAATTTATGATACTGTGTTGGCTTGAGATCTTTTAAACTTATTTGAAGGAGTATATTTTGGTTGTTAAAGAATATACATTAATTATCACAGGGCTGGAAGCTATGAAAAACAAAAAAATAATTAAGTAGCAAAAAATCTGCAGCTACACAAAAATAATTAGTGTTACTATACAATGTGTGACTGTCAATATTTTACCTTTCACTAAATAGGATGCACCATACATATTTTGTTTCCTAGACCTCTCCTTTATACCAGACATTATAGGGTGGGTTTCCCATGCCATGAAATAATTTTCAAAAGCAATTTTTAAAATAGCTCCATGATGTCCCAACATATGGAGATAGTATAAAAACATAAATCATCCCAAATTTTTAATAATCTCTAAGCATAAATTAACATGCAATTACTGAACACAAGATTGTGAATCTTTTTAAGGCACTTGATTTTTACTGAAATATTTCTATCCAAGTATAATATTCTCAATTTACATTTCAATGGAAGCATAACCATTCTCCAGCCAGAACTAAGTATTATTTCTCCAACATTACTAAACGGATACATGAAAATGGCTGTTGATGCCTGTGTTTTGAGACATAACTGTTCTTGATATTTCATGATTTCTAATTTTTATTTTCTCCAGAAAATAATTGCAGGTTCTCCCTTCCAGGTTTGCCCAGGGAATTCATTTGAATATTGAATTCATCTGTCTTTCATACTTTTGGCTTATATTTATTTTTTTCTTCTATATTTGTCCATTGTAGATATTCTTTCATTTTATGGTACCTTAGCCTGATTGCTTAATTAATTCATCTTAATTATCTCTTGTCTATTCAAGCAGTAAATGCTATATTACTGCTCTATCTACATACTCTAAGCTTTGCCATGACTACACTTATTTTCATTATTTCCTAAGTAGCTCATAATTGACTTTTATTTATTCTTTGATGCAATATTTATTTAGGAAAATTCCAGAGTGGCATTAAAGCTCATTTTTAAGATATTTGAAATTCTAGCCTTACTGCATTGATCTTTGAAAATACAAATATTTCTCTTTTGAGAACTTTCTCAAATATACTGAATAAATTAATGAATGTTAAAATGCCTCATGAGATTTTGAAAGCACCAATACCTTCTTTTCTTGAAGGTTATATGCATATAATTATGTATTTATTCACATATTATTCAGAGGTTTCATTTTTTAAAATATTTGTTTCACCTGTGGTAGGATGGCCATTGCATGACGTTTGCCTACCCATTATTTCTGGTATTTCTGCAGTATGTATATTTTGGTGTTTGACGATTATATCATCTGTGACATAAGTTATGTGCCCATTAGATCCTCACTGCAGAGTACCCCTTTTATCAGCACAAAATATTATCTTCTCTTCCCAGGTTATTGCTTTCTGCCATGCATGTTATGCCTGTTATAGCTTTTGCAAAATTTTCTCATTTACTATGATTTCAGTTCTTAAATCATCATTCAAAATTTTCAATGCCTTCAGTGATCTGGGTATATTTTAATTTGTAACACAAAATATTAGGAAAATTCTTGGCATTTACGTCTATTGCTATAACATCTACTTAGGCTTAATTTGATCATCTTGTGTGATGTTTCTTTGCTTTTTCCTCTTTATTCTAGGCTGTTACTTTCCTCTTATGAAGAGTTTGAAAGGCTGAAGTGCTTTTATTAACTTTACTACTTTTTTATTAATTTTACTACAATTCTTTTGTTTATCAAATATATATTAAAACCTATGTTCTCCTATCAAATTCCAAAACAAGTTCCAAGTGGGGGATTTAAATTATCTAGACTTACATTGATCTTCTACTATTTTATATTTAGGTATTATTACTTTATTAATCTTCTACCTGGCATTATAATACATAATGATGCAATTCTGATGGGATTGTCATATACATTTTCTTTCTGGCCTTTAAATTTGATTTTGTGTCCATTTTATAATTGTTCATATTTAGCCCTAAACAAAAGTTCTTTTCTATTTCCTTAATATTTTGACTCTTGTTATTTGAGTTCTTGATTTCCCTTTCAGTTTAGCTGTTGAGTATTCAAGATTTCATGTGCGTGTATGTGTGTGTGTGTGTGTGTGTGTGTGTGTGTGTGTGTGTGTGTGTGTGATTTCCTAGGGAGGAAATAAAAATGGATAATCATTGAGACTTTCAATCCAGGGAAACCATTGTCCTAATGACCTTTTGACATGCACAACTAGCCTATAAGCTTCACAGATCAAGTTCTCCACTGCTGCTCTGTACAAATCAATCCATCCTTCTGACCTTAGATTTTCAAGAAGGGCTGAGGCCAGGCTTCCTTTTGCTTATTATTATTATTATTATTATATTATTATTATTAGTAGTAGTAGTAGTAGCGGTAGGGCTGGTGCAGAAGGCCCAGGCAATCCCAGCCCCTGCAGCTGCTTGCAGGCACTTTAATCTGTTCAGCTATTTGGCCTCCCTCTTTTACTTATTTTAGATGTCGGCTTTCATTCATCTTTTGATTTTTGTAAGATTTTAAACTCGCCAAGATTAAAACTTTCCCAATACTTCTAGCCATTTGAAGTTTTATTTGGTTTTCTTGTGTTTCTTTAACTGAGATACCGAAAGTATACATTACTTATAGAGTCTTGCTTTATCTGTGTTTTTTTTTTTCTCCTTTATTAAAAACCTGATGAATTTTCTGTTGCTCTAACTTCTGTCTCAGCAACTATTCTATTCAGCCAGATCTAAATCATTTTTCATATCTCTCATCTGTTCTTTCCTTTTTCTCCTCTAAAAATTGAGAAACAAATTTTCTGTCCCCACTACTCCCCTAATTAATTTAATTTATTAATTATTATTATTATTATTATTATTATTATTGTTGTTGTTATTACTGTTACTATTTTGTGTTTAGTACAGGGTCTCATGGCTCAGCTCGGACTCGTGATCCTCCTGTTTTCAGCCGCCAAGGCACTGGGATTACAGGTGCACACCACCACACCCAGTCTCAGTCGCAGCTCATTGTGCCCCAGGGGTGGGGCTGGCACTGCACAGTAGAGATTGAATCCCAGTCTCTGTGCCTGCCTAAGCAGGTGCTTTAGTTCACTGAGCTATCTGGCTGGCCTACTCCCTTAATTTTGAGCAGGTTCACTTTTGTTTGTCTTGTCTCTGGTATGGCTTTTCACTTTAACACTGAGTTTCACATTTCCTTAGCAACTTCTTCTTTTACCCTATTCCCTTGCAATCTCTGCATTCATCCCCGAATAGCTTCTCCTGGAGTACTTGGATCCCAGAGTCAGTATTTCCTCATGCATTATTTTGAGCACAGCAAATAAATGTATTCTAAACCTTTCTTCTGTCTCCTGTGACTGTATCTTTCATATCTGAATCACCAAAAACGAGTTGTTTCTTCCTTACTAGTCTCTACTTTCATAGACTGCAGTGGTGGGTATACACAGATGTGTGTCAGTGTGGCCATCTTGAAACAAGACAAGCTTTGCTCCAGTGCTGACAGGCAGGTTCTGTGGTGGACCATTCCTTTCTACTGTCTCACTCTCACTCGTTAGGCGTTTCCTCTGTTAGAAGTGGTATGATTTAACTTGGGATGTGTAGGAAGCACTCATCTGTGTTTTGATCTGTTTTGCTGACACTTGAGTATTTGGAGAAAGCCATGGAATCTGGTCGACTTAAGTTTTCCTTAGATCAGTTCTGTGCATGAAGACTGTATTCTTCAGTCAGTATTCCTCAAGGGCTCTGCTAGTACCCATTGGGAAATCTTGAGAGAAATAACACATCCCTAAATTCTACCTCTCTTTCCTTCATTATTTGATTGCAGGAGTATCATGTGGATGGATGTACTACACAGAGGGAAGTGAAGGAGATTAGATGTGGAGTTTAGAATTCAAGCCTAGAATAAAGTGATTCTTCTCTTACAATGGGCCCAGGTCAATCAGTTTGCTTGTGTTCCATATTCTTACTTTGCTTCTTTAACTATACATATTTCAGGGGATCATTACATTGGAATGTGTGTTATAAGTGCTAAGAATCCCTTTGTATTGGGTTGAGACATCCAGGTACCTTGATTTTAGAGGGGGTGTGAGGTCGTCAAAGCCCCCTAGACCATATAACTCTGTATGATATATTTTATATTATATTGTTTTATTTTTCAAAGAACACAAAATAGTTAAGAAAACATAGAAAATGATACAAAATTTCACTAAACATAAAGTAATAAAAAAGTTCAACAGTGGTTGCTGTATTGTATGATGCTATCTTCAAATTTCTTGTTTCGGTTATCAGATACAAATGTGCAAATTTGGTTAAGATAAAACAACAGAACAGTTCTAAGAAATTAAAATGAAAAAATAAGAATAAAAGGAAAAAAAATTAAGCACTACCTGCTCCTTTCAAAAGACCAGCAGAGATCTGCAGTACACTATATATATAGAAATATGTATATATAAATATATACATATTTCTATATAAATTCTATTATCATATTTATATGATAATATAGACATATAAAGACACATAAATTTGTTTCTTTTTGCAGGACTGGGGTATGAACTCATGAAATTGTACTTTCAAGGCAGACACTTGTGCCATGGAGCTATCTCCTCAGCCTCCACATAAATATGTCTTTTTCCCTTCTTTTGTCCTTGTTGTCATCCTACTTTTTCCTTCCCAGAACTAGACATTTACCAATTCCTGCTGCCCCAGAGTGTCTGCAAGTCACTGATACATCATAATGATAGAGCTTACCTTTCTCCATCTTGTTGAGGAGGTAGAAAGTTGCCTTAGTCACTCTTCTTTCATTGCCAGGACAAATACCCAACACCAAAAAGGAGAGAAGGCAAAGTTTATTTAGTTCACAGTTACTGGTGGTTTCAGTCCGTACTTGGCTGAATCCAAGGTAGAGAGGCACAATGCAGAGGCCAGCAGTTCCTGGCAGCGGAACAGCAATAAAATGGTGACAGAGACAACCAACCAAGGGAGCAGAGAGCAACAGCATAAGTCTGACTCTCTGTCTTTCTTTATATTACATCAGGCTCTCTGCCTCAGCCTATCCTCCTTAGGCCACACCTATAATTCCCAGCAGAACTCAGACCCATAATCCCATTAGTATACTAAAACACACAATCCCAGTGACTCATAAGTCAAGTCTCAAACACTAGAAGTCACCGCCCCATGATTACATGAGGTTTTGCGGGACAACTAGACATAAACTATAACAGAAGTAAAAAGTAAGAAAAGGGTAGAATGATGAAAAATCTGGTAGCAACCGGAAAAGAGCACAAGAACCAAGAGAGTCTGTGAAGAGAGGCTAAGCTGAGTATCTAAAAGAAAGCCTGCATGGTTGGGGCCAGACAGCGGGCCAGAGGGAGATGGTAGGAGACCAGCTTGGAGAGAGAAGCAGGGTCCAGGCCAAAGAGGAGCTTTCAAGCTGGATTAAGAAGTTTAGATTTAATTCAAGTTTTATGAGAAGACCTTAATAGAGGTTTACAAAGGCAAGCAACCTAATTTGATTAGCTACCAATTAAGGTTGTATGTATTTGGCTCATTAATTAACACATTCTTTAATCTATTCCGTGAATACCTACCTGTTAAGTAGCCACTACCTCCCAAGCACTTCACTGGGACTTCGACAGGACTCCTGCTTCCTGGCGTGAACACTTCTACTATGTCCAGCAACTTCTCTCTACTAGAGAGTAAGCTCTGTGTGAACAAAGTCCACACGTCTGTGTATTTAATTCTCCTATGCCTTGTTGCTTAGTCCTAACTTTCAGTAGCCTTGAATCTTATTGCATGAATGATAAGTGATATCCCATATGTAGACAGTTAAGAGGTCACTGGGATCAAAAAATATTTGCGGAGAACGGCTAAGATTGTCAACATGACTACGATGACCAAAATTCCCCACTAGAAAGAGAGCCATAATGTCCTTATAGGGAATTATCGGTGAGATGAACTCACTGAATATTTTAATCAGACTACATCTGCTATCCTGTGGGAATTCACCACACAGGTACCACATTGGCCGTGCTGATGTGGGATAACAGAGAACCGCCAACAAAGGTTTAGTGAACTCTCATGGCTAGAATGTACATGATGAGGTAGACCTCTACCTCTTCTGTGGGTTCTTCTTTTTATAAATTCCCAGGATTCTCAGCAGTGGAGCATCTGTTTTACTTCGAGGGAGCTATGATAAGCATCTTCTTGGAGGAATGATCTGCACAAAACCAGGGCACATTTGTTTGCCATGTTATGGATTATCTAGTTTTACATTGTTTATGAATAAATCATGCAGGATGGAGAAAACGGTAACCACAACAGCATGTTTCATACTGGATATAAAACATAAATTTATGCTATGGTAATTTTTTTCTTCTGTAGGCACTGAAAAATTTATATTTTAAGGAGAAGATAGCATGGATTTTTGAGCGCAGCTCGGCATTTAGAGGCACAGATTCCAGAAATTCCTTTGTTAGATTAGAACTGAATGAGCTGGTTGAAGTTTCTAATGTTTACAGCTGCCCTCTTCATTGCATGGAGTATCTGTGAGTTAAGGATAAAAATACAGGATCTAATGAGAAGATATGTATATATATATATATATATATATATATATATATATATATATATATGCATATGCATAAATCCTACATTAGCATAAATTTACAGCTAATCCTCAAAATTCTGCTCAAGGATAAATGTAATGAAAAACCTCTTACAGTCATATAGGCAATTAGTAGTAGAGTTGCAACTGAAATCCACACCTTCCCATTCATAATCTAGTGTTCTTGGATTAGTTGATTACTGATAAATTACTTGATTACTGATAAATTACTTGAGTACTGATAAATTACTTTGAAACTACATGTTGAGATTGTCAATGATATTTCATATGAAGCTAAATCTCGAGTCACATCTATTTTGAATTCTTTTTTCTCTGGCGTGAATAAATAGGATAAATCAGGCACAGGTTAGAGGAGAAAAACATGGGGTTACTCTTTGTGTGGCTGCATTGAGAACTTTGATCTGTGCTGATGTTTTAAATGCCAAAATTGAACCAAAAATCCATTCATAAGGTGACTCCCCTTGATATTAAAGTAGCAATGCCAACACTGAGTGTTCTGTTGTTACTTAATACACTTTCCACAAAAGCAGTTTTTGGTCATAAGGCTGCGTTATTCTTTGTCCCCATTTGACTGTTCTAAAATAAGCAAATAGTAAATGTGGAAATACTGAATAATCACTCTTAAAATGCATGCATCCCCTTGACCATACGGAGAAAACAAATGAGCCACTGAGAACTGAGGCTGGTTTGGGTACGCATTCACTCAGCTAGAGGCAAGCTGCACTCCTCTCCCAGGACTCCGGTTTCCTTTGCCTTTGTATTTTCCATTTCCTTCCCTGGAGCCAGATGTGTGGATGTCCCATTTGTGCTCAGCGACAGAATTGACTCTTCTGGAAACTGCCAGGACTGTTTGTAATCTCCTGGCTTTGTGGAGGACTCACATGCTGAGAACTAATTCTGATATTTCACAGGGGCAGGAAGAAGGCTGGGTCTGTGGGGAGAAGGACAGTGTGCATGGAGCTTTCACATGTGTTTCTCCTTGACGGGAAATCTAGGGTGGATGTCTGGTGTGGCCCAGGCAGAGCTGCACCCCTTCCCTCTGTACTTGGGAAATGGATGAGAGTGACTGCAGCGAGTGCAGAGCATGGCTGGAGCAGGGCCCCCTTATGCTGTGATGCTAGAGTTGGGGAGGCCCCCAGAGGTCACCCTGCCCAGCCTTTCATCAGAACTATGTTAGATGGTGTCTGCAGAAGACAGAAAGAAAACTTCTGCTTGTGGAAGAGATTGACTCCTGGAATCCAAAACTGTTGGTTGCCCTTTGAGACAACGATTGTGGCCAGCCAGAATTATTGAACCTAGCAGAAATGGAGGGAGGGATGTGGTAACTTCTCCCCCAGTGTCCAAATCCTTGGATAGAAACACAAAATGTAACCTAGATCAATCATATTGGGCTTATGCAAAATTCTGGAAGTCTTAAAATGTTTCTTCCAAGACCATCCTAGCTGAATCCTAGCAGATGAACTGCTGGCCATCTCCTCCTGTAAGGTCCCCAGGTAGACGGATGCATAGGGGCTGAGATTTGAAGGGGCAGAACTTTTGATACTTAGTACCACATCAAAATAAAAACAATGATGAGCTAGGTTATATTCGATAGAAGCCTACTTCCTATGAATTAGTTTAGCTCATTTAAGGGTTTGTACCAGAATCAGAGCAGACCTTAAAATTCTGTTCTCTATCACCTCTGTTGCCTAAATCTGCACTGCGGACTTTCTCCAGTTGAAGTAAGGTGAAGTTTTACCCGCTTACCTGAAGGCAGCAAATAAACATGATTGGTTTGTGTGTGTGTGTGTGTGTGTGTGTTTTGCAGGGATAGGAAGGAAAGTTTATCTTCCAGGACCATCCCATAAAGTACCAGGAGAGTGGGGTCGTTGCTGTGGCTATATCTGACCATGTAGATAACAAGCTTTTGGGAATGGCTTATGGGAAGAAATAGGAAAGGTTTGGCAGTGCCTCCTAGGAGTAAAGCGCTGGAACAGTTTTGGCACTTCTGTAGAGGAGGTTCTGGTCAGAGCTCAGACCAGGAGACTGATAGAAATCCAACCTGTGAAGACCAGGCTGGGGAGGTTTCTGCTGGGAAGAAGGACTGCATTGGTTGTTGGACTCCAGATCATTTGTGTTTTGACTTGGCCCAAATTTTTGCAGAATATTGCCCATGTCCAGAGACTCTGCCTGAGACTGAAATTAAATGTGGTGGACTAATTAATTTTTCAAAGAAAATTTCCAAGCAGTCAAATATTGGGGCAGTGGCATGATTATTGCTGGGAGATCTGAGTCAAACATATGTTAAAAATGAAGTGCAAAGAGCCCAGCAGAATGGTTTAAAATGTTGTCAGTTTGGCCAGAAAGAAAGCACCAGGAAGGCGGAGGACTGCCAAGATGGACCTGAGATCTCCATTGCCCAGGAGGAACAAGACAGTAGCAAAGATATCCTGAGAGCATCACAGGAGATGGCATGTTCTCCCCTTTGCAGCTGCAGAAGCACAAGGGTGAGGGACTTGGATTTGAGCAGAAAGCCACAGAGCCCCATGTTCCACAATGGAAGCAGCAGCCACACCAGGTTCCAGAACGAAGGTGGTGGCCACACCAGGTCACAGAATGGGGCCAGCATAAAGAATTTGCTCTCAGAATCAGGGTCAGAGTATTCAGAACTCTTGGCACTCGACCCCTACAGCTAAGAGAAGGAAGCCTGGCTACTGCTCCAGCTGGCAGCAGACTGTGGCATCATCTGTGTGACACTGGTTTCAGGTGCATGCAGAATGCAGGAATTCTGAGGTTAAGAATGCTTCCTCCTTGATTTCAGAAGAAGGCCTGGGTGGTCAGGCAGTGTGCCCCAGGGAGGGCACTGTATGAAGCTGTAAGAAGCCTAGTCTGTGGAAACCCCAGAAGTTTGGAAAAGCCAGAAACCTGAATTATCAAAGGAAAACCACACAGAAGGAGCATAGCTGGCCTAAGAAAGAAGCTATGGGAGCTACCACCAAGAGTGCCGTAGGGGTGGAGCCACATGGAGCTCATAATTTGTCACGGATTGCTTCGGATGTTCCACATGCACTTAATGTTTGCCCTGCTGAGTTTTGGACTTGTTTTGGCCTGAGTGGTTTGAGTCCTCCCGTGTATACCTTTTGGAAGGGCAATGCTTATCTTGTGCCCTTAAATGTTCGATGCATGTAATTTTTCTTTTGTGTAGGTGCTCACAGTTGAGAGCTTGCCTCGGATCTTGGGGGAAACTTGGGACTTGGAGTTTTCAGCAATACTGAAACTGTTGGAACTTTGGCAACTCTTAGAGATACACTAAAATGCCTTCTGCAGAAAGGGATATACATGGGTCTCTGGGGGTCCAGGGGCAGAATGTTAATATTTGTATCTAGTTGCTCCCCCAAGGCCTCATATAAATCATTGGGCTGTCAAGAACGAGGCTCGAGGGGTGGGACTTGAGGGGGCGTGGCCAAGAGAGGCGCAAACCGAACCATTAAACACACAGCTCTCGCTGTCAGAGTGCTCCCCCCACCACGCAGCAGTGTCTCACGGAGGCGTGGAGTGGATCATCCTGAATATGGCAGCACCCCATCCTCTCCTCTAGATCCTATAAAGTGGGGGCAGCATCTTGGATCCTCCAATAACTGTGAGCTAACTAAACTTTCCTCCCCTAAGCTTGTATATTGGGTATTTGTCCCAGCAATGACAGAAAAGTAACTAAAACAATGAGAGATGAAAAAGACCATAAAACGTGAAGGACAGTACTCCTAGTAGCGAACCTTATTATTCCAGCCATGTGGAGTACAGACTGGGAAGGAATATAAAAAGGTCACATCGACTAGGATCTAACAATACACATTGGGTGAAGCAAAGGCCATGGAACCTGGCCAAGGCTGCTCATATTCCTCCTTTCCTTCCTTGGCGGTCCAAAGTCAGTATGGGTGAGGCTCAGAGAACACCCACTTACCCAAAATTCTACCCAGAAGCAGTTGCTGCTCTTCACTTTCTTCCATGTAACCCCTGAAGGAAGAGAAAACAAACAGATTTAGCTGTAACATTACAGTTGGGGCATGAACCTGGCTCACAGAGTAGCATCCTCCCAATATTTCATAATCAAGCACATCCCAACACAGTCTCTGTTATATTCTAAATAAAGTTTTGCCATGGAGGCCAAAAAGCATGCTCAGTAACTGCCAAGTTCACCAAAGACAAGGAAAATAGCCACTGCAAATCCATCACAGGGTAGCAAACAGTACAGCAGTAGAACAGACAGCTCAGAGGCCCTTTACAAAGATGAACTGCCCTGGTCAAAACCTAAGCAGACCATCCAAGACCTCTTAAAAGATGATGTATTCTTTTCCAGCCAGGTAGCTCAGCAGACTAAGGTGCATGCAAGCGCAGGGACTGGGGTTTGCTCCCCAGCACCACCTGCAGTGCTGGGCTCGCTGAGATGGTGACTGAGACTGGGAGCGCTAGGGTGTGGCTGTAGTCCCAGCGCTTGGGAGGCTGACAACAGGAGGATCACTGAGTCGGATCTGTGCAGTGAGGCCCTGTGGACCCTGTGCTAAATACATGAAAACAAAACAAGATGACATCTTCTTTGAGTTGAGGTGCTTCTTCCATGATTGTAAGGTGGCCACGTAACAGAAGCCTTCATTTTCCTGCTACACAGTAAGGGGACCCAGGAGTGGGGCTTTTGGCCTCAGGAGAGAAGAGTAGCATTGCTGAGCCTGAGGTGCAAATGTAACATGCTAGAACAAAAGTAGCAGCCAGTAACCGGATGTGCAGAGCCCATCCCCTCCCTTGTTTTTGGTACCTTTCTATGGTTAAGAGAATATTTTTTCCTACTTCCTGAAGGAAAACTTCCATTTTGGCTATGTTGCCTCCTTCTCCTCTTTTATTTCTTTGGGGGTTTGAAATATTTGACCTGCAAAACAGAACTTGGGTGAAATTCTTGCTGTTTTGATTTTCTCCTTTAATTTGCTGATGGACCCATTAATTAACTTAAAGATTATAAAGTGTTTTGGATGTGTGTGTGTGTGTGTGTGTGTGTGTGTATGTGTGTGCAAGGTCTCACTATACAGATTGGACTCGTAGTGATCCTCCTGTTTTCAGCCTCTCTAGTGCTGGGACTATCGGTGTGCACCACCATGCCCAGACTCCGTCACAGACTCAGCACACCTGTGGGCAGGGCTGGCGTGGCATCCAGAGCCAGGGATTGAACCTTGGCCCCTACCCTTGCCTAAGCAATATAAAGTGGTTTTGTTATCAGTTTACTTTCAGTCTTACCCATAACTCAGACCTTGAGTGTTTTGTGAAGTTCCTTGGATGTCCAGACAAGTCTAAGTCACATTTCACTGCCTCCCAGAATTGTCCTGACCCCGTTGTTAGCATCCCTCCAGGCTGTTCTTTACCAAGGACCAAGAAAGCACTTGGTACCAATCTCCTGTCTAGGAGACAATACAAAGGTTTTAGTTGTGACTTTTCAGAGTTTAATGCATGTCTGTTTTCTTTTTGTGTGTGTGAAGTCTTAGGTCAAGACTTGCCAGTCAATTTTCAATGTTCTTGCATTTCCTATTTGTCAATTTACTGCTCACCATGGCTGGGGAGATAGCTCAGTAGTATAAATGCCTGCCTGGCAAGCATGTGGTCCTATGTTTGGATATATAAATAAATAAATAAATAAATAAATAAATAAATAAATATATATATATATAAAACCAAAGTCAGTATTCCTGGCACACTTCTCCAACCCCCATGGCTAGACACAGAGTAGCAGACCTTGAGTTGCCCAGTGCTCATCTCTTCCTATTGATACTTTGCCATCCCAGTTTGGCTCTCAATCTGCAAACAAGTAGCTTTTCCACAAGGAATGGTCTGGGCAGTGCTTTTCGTATTTTTGTGCCTTTTGCTGGTGATTTTGCTGTGCAAAGAGCCTCCAAGCATGGTGCCAAAAGAACTGGGCAGTGTCCCTCAGCTCAAGGGACAGTGACGTGCTGTGCAGAGTTAATTGCCATTCAGTTGAGTCAGCTTGTTCAGGCATGAGTTTTCATACTGTCGGCCCTGAGTTTGATGTTAATGAATCAACAGAGCAGACTAAATTGTCAAAGCAGGAATGTATATGCATCACACATCACACACCACACACGTGTACACATGCACACACACACACAAACACACACACACGCACGTACATGCACGCGTGCACACACACACTTAAGTTCATAGCTCGATCAGTTGGGAATATGTGATCAGAGGCTTTCAGAATGCTGACCTTATGTTTCTCCTAGGAGCAGTGACCCACCCAGTACCTACTAA
Source organism: Myocastor coypus (assembly GCA_004027025.1). Lineage (NCBI taxonomy): Eukaryota > Metazoa > Chordata > Mammalia > Rodentia > Myocastoridae > Myocastor > Myocastor coypus. The sequence goes on along the minus strand of PVJA010022829.1, from coordinate 13,298 downwards.
TTCACAGTTAGTCATGACTTTATAAAGCCTAACTCCACAAATAAGAATCAATAGCCATGTGTGTAAGTGTTAGGTGTGATGTTGAAGATAAATGTTACAGACCTATTTGCCAGGGAAAGGAGTGTGCACGTCATGTCCTGCCTGTACAATACCCTACCTGAGGGAGCTCAGGGGGCTGCTTCTGCCTAGGTCTCTTCTAACAAGCCATATAGAAATGCATCATTTTCTAGGCCATTTCACTTGGATCGAAGCTTGTTTTCATTCACACTCCTGGTGCTTAGCAAAAAAAAAAAAAAAAAAAGACTTTAATAAAAAAAAATGGCCTCACTGATATGTGTACATTTGCAGTCTGAACCGCCATGGAGGGAAGCCACCCCTCTCTCCTTGACAGGGGTGGGTTGTTGAATTTTATGTTAAATCTTGACATTGCTATAAATCTCTACATCCAGCAGCCTGCATTGGATATTTAATACTGTTTTCACTTATACTAATCAATCTCAGAAGAATGTGCTGTTATTTTTTAGCTACACATAAGCATTTAGATGAATATAAAATGGCTTATTGATAGCTTAGTCGTCAATGAGTGTATTGATACTTTTGTCAAATTCTGCTTGTCAATTGATTTGGCTGTCAAACTGCCCTGGGTGTGTAATAGAAGCACAGGGCATGTTAATTTCCTGGCCATCACACCTGGGGATGGACGGGAAGAAGGAAGTGAGTTTTTTTTTTTTTTTTTTTTTCTAGCAGGAGTTGTACAGGGACCTGGTCCAAGTGATTTTCTTTAAAGGGCAACCTCAACACTTTACATCAGATGCTACAAGACCAGGACCTCTCAGACTGCGGAAAGGTGGAATTGTTCATGGGAGACACCCCTTCCCCCCAGGCTGTAGAGGGCCCAGGAAGTCTCAACTATGAAATACCTTTGGCTACAGTGATTTTGTTTTCCTTTCTTAATTTAAAGGTTCTTAGTAGACCCCTTAGGATGCTTGTTAAATGCACCAATGACAGGACGTGCTTAATGCTCAGATACCCACAAGGCCATTTCCCTCAGCCTGGGAATCCACGCTGAGCCTTTGCAGCTCTTCCCATGTCAAGGCAAAGTAGCCATAAGTCAGTGACAAGTGAAGGTTTTCTCAGGCCCCTAGTAAGAGGCTAGCCAGATGCGCATTTCTTGTTCCTTTTGGTAAACAGATTCAGATTTGGAATGATTCAACGAACTAAAAACTATCCCTTGCTCAGAACTGCTCTCTGCCTGCTAATTGCATGAAGCTTAACAGATCCTCCCCATGTAGCACCAAATAAGGGCTGGCTGGAAATCAAAACCTCCTCGCCAAGCCCTTTAGATTTTCCAAAGGAACTGCAATGTTCCTGGAGATGTTTATTAATGGAAATGGGGAACTTTGTGGACCAGGGTGACGTTCCACAGATTGATAGCCGGTTATTAGTGTTGTCGTTATTATTATTTTTTGACCCTAGGTTTTGAAATCTTCCTCCCTTATCCTCCCTAAGAGGAACTTTCTCCATCACTGGGGACTGTAACAAGGGGGAGGGGTTCGATTCCTCACCGAGGAATCCTAAACGAATGTGCAGAATGTTAATAAACCCAGGATTTTGCCTTCCGTTCTGTGTTGCTGTGCCCCAAAATACAAAACCTAATTAGTGCATCCAGAGAAGCGTTAAATGGATTTCATGCTGTTTAATAAATGCTTTACGTGCTTTGTTGCCACTGCAAATGTGTGGCTGAGCAAGGATGGGAATTAGGAGAGGAAAAGGGTACTGTGTAGGGAGTGTGTTCAAGATCTGTATTTGGGACCGAGGATCTATCTTCATTTCCTCAAGTTCTCCTCTCCCAACGATCTTGTTGTTTCCCTGGGTTTGGTTCTCACAGGTGGTCTCCAAAGGCTTTTCTCACAACTGTTTATGCTCTAAACAATCCAAAGCTACAGCTGATTGGTGTACTCTGAGAAATCACTGTTTGATGGGCACAGATTTGGACATGGGAACTCAAAGATGTGAGTTTGTCTCTAGAAATCCTTGGTTCTTTGGGAAAAGACATAACACACAATATCTGATTTGCAAGGTAGAACCTCAGTCTGACACTTAACCCCCACCTGTACCTGGTCTCTTACTGGCCCGCGACATCTGTTTTAGAGTATGGTCTTTATTGTCTAATGGCTGTCAAGTTACTGCACAGAAGAATTATCAAGAGAACATTAAAACAACAACAAAAACCATTCTTCTACTGACACACACCCTCTGGAGGTTTTGGAGAACTTTAGCCCGCATCAGCATCACCCAGAGGATGTATAAAACACAGATCACTGGACTCCACAGCCAGAGATCTTGAGTTAGTTGGTCCAGGGCCTGAAGCATTATATTTCTAAAAATTATTACTCAGGCTACTCATCCAGAATCACACTTGAGGAGAGTTGTCCTTTTGCTAATTAAATCAGAAATATTGTAAACCCTTCTGGTACTAGAACGTAGACTGAGATTTGTGTCCCATGCATTCCTTGCTGATTGACCAATGTGGCAGGGGTAGGCTCTCATCCATCAGAAATTTCTGAGGGTCTCATGCGATTTGACATTTTCTTCAGGGAACTGGTAAAGGTTGGATGCTAGGATCTGTGGATCTTTAATTTTTCTGAAATCTCCCAGAGTTCCCAGCCCAGGATGGGTGCCAGAGTATGACTTGGATGGCATTGACCAAGGAATCCTGGTGGTAGGAGGAGCTGGAGGGGCTCCCAGAGCTCTAAGATTCTCTTCATTCCCCCAGAAACCCAGGGGAAAGTTCTTTTCCTGCAAGGGTGAACCCTTCAATGCACCAAGCAAGGACTTCCTCTTTCCTTTCTTCCCTCCCATAGGTAGGGAAGGGCATATTGTAAGCATTTTCTTTTAAAGAAAGTACCTGGGAGGTCTGGGAGCATAGGTACTCTTGCTAAGCATGCAGACTTCTGGACAAAATTTGCATCTTCTTGCATCAGCATCTGCAGCATTTTAATGATCTCTGGATAACTCATGTACAGAGGAATGTTTGAAAAAAAGAAAATTGGTTTCTTAGAACTAGAGCAAGGACTTGGGAGACCTGAGTTGGGATTCTTTTACTTCCATTTGCAATCATTTCATGAAAAAGAAAGGGTAGTGTAGGTCTTATTGCTTTAGCAGATGGGGATTGGTAGTAAACGGATCCCACAGGAAAGATCTAGAAGTTGAATGCCCAGCAGATACATCCTCTTCCTCACCCAGGGCCTCTTTGGTCACTTGCTCAGATACCCAACTTCAGGCTATTGTGGGATGTGGTAAGACACCTTGCTGGATCCAATGCCGGTGATGAGAGGCTGAGATTCTCCTAGTCCTCCAGTCGTTGCACAGTCTCCCATAGCTACTGTCTCAGCCGAGGGCAGTGGGCACTCCCCTTCCTGGTCCGGCCTTCACTGTGGGCCGGATTCCAAGAGCACAACTGAGCAGAGCTGCCGTCTCTAGGCCTCGAGGAAGCACACCAGCCAGACAACAGCTCCCTCCAGCTACTCACGCATCCTGCCTCCAACGACCTGGAGAGCACACAGGGAGCGGTGGGGGTGGCTGGGCTCAGGGAGTGTTCCCTGTAGTGCGTAATTAAAGAAAACACCTGTGTGGCTGCTAAATCACTTCCTGCGGTTCCCCTGTGCAAATACTGTGCTCAATAACCTTACAAGTGCCTCATTCCTTCCACCCAACCGAGGCAGCACACAGAGCCGCAATGCATAAAGCTGGCATGCTATTAGTTCAGGAGCCCTTACAGGATCTCTTAAGATTGATTTGTGACTAGTCCACTGCACCCTTAGGTAGGCCTGGCTGCTGTTTTCCTGACTGCAGTCTCGGGAAGGATCATGGATGGCAAGTGGCTTCCTTGCTCCAAAGCACCCTTGCGCCATCAGGCTCTTCTCTGAATCCCAGGCTGGCTTATGGAAGGGTTCAAGAACTGCGGGAGCCAGAAAATCTTAAGCCATAACTTAAAGATTGTAATTGTGGGCCAGCTGCTGTCCCACAGGAAAATGGACAACAGCAGTGAAATGAGATGCAAGTGGGACCTGTGGACTTTGTTGGAAACTCAGGAAAAGGAAATGATAATAAATCACAAGGCGAAGGTATCATTCCGGAAGGACTTCTTCCTGCTGCTGAAGTTTATGGGGGGCTTTGGTTACCACCAGGATCTTGTGGGGCCCTGGCTATCCAAAGCAGAGGAGATGGACTGTCCTACACCAGCAGGTGGATAGGCAACAGGACTCAGTGTGATGATGGCAGGCGAGCTTTGTGATTTACTTCTTCCAGGGCAAAGTCACACTGTTTTCATTGGGAGCTTTAGAGTATTTGAGCAGATGAGTGAATGGGCCTGAGAGACCCAGTAAAAAGGATTGCTGGGTAGTAGAGGGGGGGACGGGAGGGCTGCAGATGAGCAGAGCTGTGTTCTGAGAAGCGAGGGCAGCTGCAGGTTCACCCCATTCACTGTCTGCCACACCACTGCTTTGTTACTAACTGAAATCATCTTGTGTATGCATTTGTCTACTAGTTAGCTACTAAAACTTCATGTGCAAGGATTTGGACTTGTGTTCAACCCATTCACAACTAGATCTTCCGAATAGTCCAGTGCCTGGCATGTAGCACACATGCATTTACTGAATAATGCAAATCTTCACTTTTTAAGGGCTCCTCATTTTATGTCTGGCTTAGAAACCATTCTGGCATAGATTGTCTTTCTATCTTTCTGGTTGGTGATAAGGAGTTTGATTTCCTCCATGTTACTGTTTGTGTGTAGATGCCCCCCCCCACCAAACCCTCATGTGGTATTGGGGGGGCGAGGCTCTAGAGTTTGTGACTGATTCATGGTTCAATGCTCGGACTATGGGTGTGAGTCCTACACCCTCCCTGGGGCAGGCAGCCCGCATACAGCGGAGGGGAGGGAGATTCTTGTGCTTCATCCTCCTCCTCTTTTGCTCTTGTCGCTTTTGCTGACTTCTGCTATCATGAACTGTTGCTGCTCTGCCGTGTGCTACATTTCTCTGGAGTCAGCAGAGCAGTGACTGGAGCCTCCACAACTATGGGCTAACTAAGCGCTTCCCTCTTTAACTTGGGGCATTGGGTATTTTGTCTCAACAATGAGAAAAAAGTAACTAAGATACTCCATAAAGAAGGGAATACCAAAGAACCTAAGGCTCCTTCTGCCTCTCTAGAGCATCTATGTGGATCTCTCTCTCTCTCTCTCTCTCTCTCTCTCTCTCTCTCTCTCTCTCTCTCTCTCTCTCTCTACCTATCAGGATTCTTGGGGAAGACGCATTAAGCGCAGTACATTTTCCTTCTGCCTGTGGAGTGGAAGGTGGGTGTTACATGAATAAAACACTTCCTGCTCTAAGGAATCCACGGTGCTACAAGTAACCAGAAGAAAGCAATAGTGAGTCCCTTTGTGCACAAAGGCACTGAAGAAGCTCTGCAAAGGTTCACTTGGGTAACAGAATGCACTTGGGAAGTATGATAATTTCCTGGGAGACTGTGTGTGTTTGAGTCTTGAAGGAAGACTTAGAAGTGGCCCTGGATTCACGCAGCAGGGCAGTGGGTCTCACAAAGAGGGACGAGCATCGTGTTGCTCTAGAGACCAAGGGTCCCAGACACTTGAGAAAGCCATGTGTAACACTTGAGTGGACAAATAGTGAGAAGTTAGAAAGGCTTGGTACCCGGTTTGCATGTCTGCCACAGTCAAGGAACTTAGGGAAGCCCCCCAAGATGAAGGAGGGATTTCCAGGTAAAAGGATATTCCGTCATGGTAGTATCCATGGAGTAACTTAAATAAGTGTTACTGTCTGGTTTTCATGATTGGCTGGACTTTCAAGAGGCCACCTGTCACTTTTCAGCCTCATCTGCTGCTAGCATGTCGCTTAGCTCTTCAAGCAGAACTAAGGGCAGAGTCGGAGGCATGAGCTAAACTCCAATTTCCCTACTTTCTCCATGAGCATCCCTGTCTGGAATGTTGAATTAGACATGAAAGATTTCCAAACAATCCATGGGTTTATATTATACAAATTTCCCTCCTATCATCTTTACCATTGTAGGCGAGAGGTACCTAGAATGGATCTTTATATGTCCATGGACTTATACACATGATATATTTGATCATCTCCTGCAGGGCACACAGACAGACAGTGGGGCACATAACATAATCCTTTACCCCAGGCACAGGCAGCCCCTCTCCCTGTTTCAGTATGGCTTTGTGGGCCAATGAGTACATAGAAGAAGCCAACATCAGGGCTTATACATAAAAGAACAGTGATAAATACATATATCACTGCTCCTTAAGGTCAAAGATGAGAGGATGGGCAGGATGCAACGTGTCTGTAGTTGGCAGGCAAGAGATATAATTTACATCTCACACAACCTTAGCAGTACAGATCTTGTGACTGAAGGATGGATTGGAGCTATGCGACAGTCACTTAATGGCCAACCTAATCTCCCCTAAAAAGTCAAATGCTGCTCCATAGTTTGCTTTAACAGCACAACGTGGATGACTTTCCAGTATCTGTGCTCTTTTGGAGCATGGATTTTAGTGGCCACGTGGCTACTCCATCATTGGGGTATACAATAATGTAATAACTTCCTGCACTTAATTAACACACTGATGTTTCAAAACTGTGTTACTCTTAGAGATAGTACAATCACCCACATATTTCAAGCACACGTCCTGAAGTAATCACTGATGATTAATTTCAGAAGTAGAATGACTACGTGTAGAAGTATGAATATTTAAAGGTTAAAATTCACTTTTTAAACTATAGTAAATATGAATTATGTATGTGTTTTATTGTTCTTCAACACAACAGAGTATGATTTTAATGCCCTGAAACATTAGGTGCAGAGAAAGGTTTAAATAGCATCCACTGAATGTAATAGAAATAGGGACGCAATTATTTCACAGTATAACTAAACCTTCCCTTTAAGAAAGCATTTAAAGGTGAGGGGAACTATTAAGAGAAGTATTTGCCACAGCTGGTAGAGACACCATGTTGTTAGTGATTTTAATGCAATTGCATTCTTAGCAGAACTAATTTTGTAAAGCATTCCTCTAAATAATCCAATTTTACTTGGTGCTTATGGTTGGACAAAGGAGCAGGCAGGATTCGCATCAGTATTTATGGAGTGTAGCCTTGTAGAAATTACTCTGGCCAGAGGACATTGCTATAAATCTACAGTGACACTTGTGTTTTTGATTCCATCTTTCGTTTCTGAATTTCAGCCTTTGTAATTAAAAATCTATACCATAAAATATTGGCCTGTGACAATTTCATTTCTCCCCTGGGGTCCTGTGATTTTCTGAGGTACGCCTTGTCCGGGGCTCCATGGGGGGTGATGATCTGAGGGTTTGGAAGCCCATCTCGAGGACAGGAATTTGGTATGCCAGGGTGGGTGTTGCCCTGAGGAAGTCCAAGTCTAAACCTTTGCTGACTCCCTGACGCTACATGTGAGAAACCCCTTATCCTGGTTTCTGGGGCTGACTCTACATCCTCTGTTTTATAAGACTAAATAAATTGATAAATTCAGCTGATTCAAAGCGTTTACATAATCTTTCCAATGTCAACAGTCATTTAAATTATCCTAACTTTATACTGAATCTCCAAAATCCAATTACTAGCTAATAATAATTGTCAGTTTTACATTAAACCTTTAATGATAGGTCACCAGGGATGTGTAGCAGTGGGATTAAGTCGCTGTAGAATGTAGCTGTACCCAGTCTTAAATTACTCGCCTCTTATCTCAGGCTAACAGAGCCACTATATGTTTTGTCACCATTTTTGCTAAATAGAATAAATGTCACCAAAATTAATTTCATCTCCCTTAAATTAGCTTCTTAGTGTGATTTCTCACTTCAGTCAAAATTTATATCTTCAGGAATTTAATTTCCTTCTTCATCTCTTTTATTTGAGAGAGCGAGACTGTTCCGGAGCAAATGTGTTTTAATCACTGGCTGGCAAGTTTTGAGACTTGCTTTTCATTAATAATTGCTGACCCCTTTGGGGGGAGTATTAGAGGATATTTCTATTTTATTTAAGCTATTGTATGCTTCTAAACACGGCAGAGTGAGCTCATTCTGAATAGTCTTAGAGAAAGCTGTGAACCTTACATATACCAAGAAAACATTTTTCTTTCTGCATGAGGGATGATTCAGCAGGGAGTTTATAAATAGGCATTTTATTTGCTTTTACTATTTTTTAATCATTTTCAGATATATGCTCTTGACAGTAACTATCCTTTAACCAAGGTGTGTGTTTGAGAAAAGTTTTAGGGATTTTCTTCTCTGGAACAGGAGAAATGCACAGTAGAATTGCCTAATTCTGACGTGTGTCCTGAAGACAAGCTGATAGCACCCATAAGGTATCCCATCTGCTCATCAACAGGAGCCTACAGGCACCATAACTTTGGGAGGATGGATGGCGAGAGATGGACAGGCAACTCTGGAATGATGATGTGAGGAGCTCTATGATCTGCTCCCTGTGAAATAAGCATAAGCAGTAAAGATTATGGAGAAAAGCCCAACATAGGACTTATTTCAATATTTTCATAGAAAAATATAGAAGATGAAGATTTATTTAAGAAGATCTGTTTACATTCAAAAGGAACAGAGATTCCATTGCACTTGAATCTCTGACGCTTTTCTTTTCTTCCTTCCCAGCCTGGTTAAATGGAAACTTTACTCTAGTTGGGTGTGGACAAGAAGGTGGGGCTCTCTGCCCTTCTGTCTTGGTCAAGGGGCTGTGGTAGCACATCTGAAAGAACAGACAGCCATCATTTCTTATTCCTTCCACTCTTCAACTGCACAAACTAGATTCTTGGAGAGCACAGTCGGATGTCATGCTGACTTTTCTCCACCCAGTAGATCATAAGAAAAGCTAACATGGAACCAGGGTGATAGCTCGGTGGTCTAAGCACCTGCTTGGCAAGCACAAGGACCCAGGTTTGATTCTCCAAAATGGGGCACGGTGGTGCACACCTATAATCCCAACTCTGGGGTGGCTGAGATAGGAGGATCATCACGAGTCTGAGTCTGAGTCGTGTTGTGAGATCCTGTACCAAATAAATACATATGTAAAAAGAATTTATGTGTTTAGCACGGGGTCTATTGGGTCTCACTACACAGAGCTCTGAAGCTCTCTGTGAAGGAACTGACTTTCTTTGAAACAGTGTGTGAAGCTTGAGGCCAAGTACGGTCTCCAAAACAATGGAGAATTTTGACGTAAGTAATTATGCAGAAGCTAACAATTCTATGAGACTGGAAGTATTACAAGTGATAACTATAGAAAGATAGTTAAAATAGGACTTTCTTGCCACAAATCTAAAGGATGAACCTCAAAAGCTATGCCTGCCCATGTAGAACTCAGAAACAATAATGACATTCACAATATTGTGCCACTATCACTACTGTTTCCCAAATACTTTCATTACCTCTGGAAGAAATTCTGGAGCTACGAAAGTAATAGCTCCCAATTTACTCACTCCAGTGGGCTAACTTCTCATTAAAAGTAGTGGAGTTCAGAGCTAGCATGATGATATACTCAACATGCTAAAAGAAAATCTGTCAAATAATAATTTTATATCCAGCAAAACTATCTTTTGAATATGAAATGGAAATAAGGCTATTCCTGGAAAAAAAATATATACTGGTAAGTTTCATTGCTAGCGGGCTGACCTTATCAGAAATATTAAAGGAAGTTCTTTAAGTTGAGCACCAAGGACATCAAACGTTAACTCAAATCATGTGAATGAACAGAGCACCAGTAAAAGTATTATATAAAAATACAAGATAATGGAAATGTGTATTTATTCTCTTTTCATCTGCTAACTAATTTTAAAAGCAGCTGTATGCAAATAGAATTGTGAGATCTAGCAATTCCACCAGCAATTTCACTTCTAGGATCTAGAAATTCCACTTCTGAGAGTATACCCCCAAACATTGAAAACATGGAATCAGAAACTTACATGCCAGTCTTCACACAATCCCTTTTTGCAGTAACCAGAAGATAGAAACTGCCCAAAATGGCTGTTCGTTGACAACTGGATAACAAAATGTGGGAGACAAGGGATCAATGAGATAGCTCAGCAGACTAAGTGCCTGTTTAGGCAAGCACAGGAATGGGGGTTCTATCCCCAGTACCACATGCTATGCCTGCCCCGCTCCTAGGCACACTGAGCTGGCAATCCAGTTTGAGTGTGGTGGTGCACCCCTGTAATCTCAGCGCTGGGGAGGCTGAAAACAGGAGGATCACTACAAGTGTAAGCTGCATATGAGACCATGTATCAAATACATAAAAAATCTAAATATTGGAGATAGATAGATAGATGAAATGTTATTCAATAATAAAAACAAATGATTTTCATGGTGCCGTACTATGGGTCAACCTTGACTATTTTATTCTAAGTGAAATAGACCACATACACAAAGACAAATGTTCTATTGTACTATTTGAGGCACCTTACATGGGAAAATTTATCAAAATAGTAAGTAGAATAGACATTACCAAAGGGCAGGAAGGAGAAAGGGAAGAAGAGGGAGTCATAGTTTGGAGGGCATTAGAGGGCATGAGGTTCCTGTTTGAAATGAGGAAAATCTCCTAGGAATGTATAACTGTGATGATTGCCTAATATTATGAATGTACTTAATTACTATTGGATTGTACAGTCTAAAATGTAAATTTTATGTGTATTTTATCACAATGTCAAATTTAGAAATAGTTAACTCTAAACAAAAAGGAGTTGTAAGAAAAGTATGTGTGATATTATATTTCATTAGACTTAGAAATGTAAGACACTAATAATAACAGTGGACATGATTGGGAACGAACCTGTATCAGAGTGAAGAAAGACACTGTTTTTCAGATTTTTGTTTCCTCTATTCTCTGAGCTTCTCTGACATTAAATTACATGAAATAAAAATTACAAAGCGCATTTCTCGGTTTGTAATATATTTGGGTTTCATGCATGCAGTGGTGGTTAGCACAGAGGGAAAGTGAAAGACAGCCATATAGCGCATGTTTTCATCTTCATCTCAGTGCTTGTAGTGTAAATCCGAAAAAAATCTGATAAGCTAACCACTAATGACTCAAAATGTGGTGAAAATCAATCAATGAATGATGTTACTTTAGAAAAACCCACTTAATGTAAAAGAAAACAGTGAAGAAGGAAGAAAGAAACCAAAATATGTAGAAATGCAGAAAGCAGTAATGGATAAATCATACTATATCAATAATGACATCAAGTATTAGTGTATGAAGTAATATAGCCAACAGTCAGAGATTCCAGACTGGATAAAAACCCAATACCCAAATATATTATTTTAGACTAAAATACACAAATAAATAGAAGGTAAAAGGATGGGAAAGGTACACAAACATCAGCCTTAAGAAAATTGTAGAGGCTACGCTAATGCCAGAAAAAATAGATTTTAAGCAGAAAAAGTTATTAGACATAAAGAGGGACACTGTGCGATAATAAATGTATTAGGTTAAGCAGTTCTCCACAGATCCTCAAAATACCTGAAGGAAAATCTGACAGACTAGGAGGGAAAAATAAACGTTTCAACAAAACTAGCTGGGGACCTCAATCCCTGCTTTCACTAATAGAAAAATGTACAGAATCTCAAGGTGGGAATAGAATCCTTGCTCACCACTGTGAATGAAACAGACCTAAAATGTGCTGTACGATAGACTATAACTAGTCTGCTTTGAAACTGTTTCATTGCTATTTTATCCTTTGTCTCATTAAAATGCATTTTAAAAATTTAAAAAATTAAAAACTAAACTAAATAAATAATTCGCAAATAATACCGAAAGAAAAAAATAAAACAAGCCCCAATAAATTTAACTGAATCAAAATGATGCAGTGTAACATTCTCTGAAAAAAGGAATGAAAATAAATATTTACAATGAAGAAACTAACAATTATGAAAAATAATCATTGCTAAATTAATTTGGCAAAAAGAAAATTAGATGTTATGGTTTGTGTCTAGATAGCCCTCCGTAAAAGCCTCAGGGTATCATAGGACTTTTTCAGAGAAGGCTGAATCTAGACTCTATGGTGCTGGGATCAAGTGTGTGTGATTACTAAATCAGTCCAGTGATTCCTTTGGCATAGCTCTGGCTAGGATTAAGGTGTGAGTACAATACCAGCCCTAGGGCAGGTAGCCTGCATAGACTATCAGTGATGGAAGAGCCTCATCTCCCATTCTGTCACTTTTGCTATCTTATGAGTGTCCCAAGCTATTCTCCTCTGTGATGCCCCTCTGCCACTCCATCCTGCCTTGGCGTCAGCCCATGATGGGCTGCAACCTCAGCAACTGTAAGCCACGTAGACATTTCCTCCCTTAGCTTTGGTTGTCAGCCGTTTTGTCTCGGCAGCAAGGAAAGGAGCTGGGACACTAGGAAATGCTTTGAAACGAGTGAAACAGGAGACACAGTGCCAAAATGTAGTGACCACAGCTCAGCTTAAACTAAATAGAAATTCATAGTTATGCTGGCTGCATTAAAAAAACTAAATTTTCAATTCAGTCTTCCACCTTAGGAACCAGAAAGACAAGAGCAACCTGCACTCAAAGCAAACAGATGGAAGGAAATAATGAAGCAAAGAACTTAATGAAATAAAGAATAGAAAGCAATGGAAACAACTATTGAACACAAATTTGTTCTCTTAAGTGATCAACAAAATTGATACACACTGGGCTATGAAGACCAAAAAGAGACTCGACTAAAATTAGAAATGAGAGGGAGACCCTTATTATTAACACTACAGAAAAAGATATAAGGGCATACTATGAACAAATGTATACCAACACAGTAAATAAATTTGGACGAGATGGACAAATGCTTAAAATACCACCACATTACCAAAATGAGCTAAAGAAAACATGAACTAACTGCTGGAAAATAAATAGAGTAATCTAGTAAACACAAGCTACATACAGAGTCTAGGCATCAGTGGCTTCACACGTGAGCACTGAAAAACATTTTTTAAAAATCAATATCAAATTTTTATAAAGTCTTCCCAAAGCAGAGAACAAGAAGGAATGCCTTCTAATTCATTGTTTCAGTCCGGCATTGGTCTGATAGCAAAAAACAAACCAAGGCATCACACACACACACACACATACACACACACACACACACACACACACACACATCTCATGAATATTGATGCAAAATTCATAACAAATTATTAGCATGCCCAAACCCAATACATACACATATACATCATATATATATATATATATATATATATATATATAT
>PVJA010022828.1:0-32500 GCA_004027025.1 Myocastor coypus | reverse complement strand
ACTATTGTGAGGATAATATGCAATGTGTCAACTGTTAAAAAAAGAAAGGAGAAAAGAAAAAAAATAAAATTTATAGTAGACATGTTATTAAAAAATAAAGTATATGGTACTGTGGCTTAGAATGACGTATTTAAAATGGACAGGAAGGAAATAATAGCTTTGTGGTTTACATGTTAATGAACAAAACTACAGAGAAAACTGTCCTTTCATGTAGTAGTGACTTTCTTTTAATTAACTTACAATCATCAAGCAAGTTACTTCTGTCTAAAGGTTTCACCATCATCAGCCAATTTCATCCTCTGAAATGTTCCCTTCCCTACGGTGAAACACAATTAAGAAATAGTTTCACACATTGTTATCATACTATAACAGAATTCTCCACCGTGACTTAAGATATATGTTCTGATTTGAGCTTCCTAAGAATTTTGGGCAGCAAGAACAAAGGATATTTGGGATTCTTAAGTTCAAGGGACATCCTTGTGAACTCTGTGGTTATCTGTGGTCTTGAAAGCATCAAAGTCCCACAGGAAGTGCTTAAGTGGGTCAGGACTACTTTTTACAGGTAAAGAGATTGTGATTTCAAGAGAACAAATGGCTTGCCTAGCAAAGCATGTACACAGAAGTACAATAATTAAAACTTAGTCCATTTGTAACAGAGGCCAAGAGTTATTTTCAGTGATAGCATTTTACTGCTGAAAAGGAAACACATTTTGCTATTAACAGCTATTAACCTTTTGCTCAACTTTGGATCTTTCCTCAGCTGAAAACCCTGAAGGAAGAGATACGAGGAGAGATAGAAGGTACTGTCATGGATACTGAGTGCTGCCCAGCCTGTACAATGCCTACAGTATCTGACAATCTGCAGTACAATGGTGAATACCTCTGGGTAGATGTGACAAAAGGAATGTGGATTGGCAAATGAATTGTTAAGGCTTTAAGCAACTCTTTGATTATTGAGTGCTTTTTCTGTTATGGCATTTGAAAGTGAAAAGACAACCTTTTTTGAAAATGAATTTCTAAAGTCTTTAAAAATATTTTATCTTACTTAAGTGTCATCTCAAGTAATAATTCATTATTTGAGTTGATGAGAATATTAGACTGCTTTGGAACGTCACCATCAAATGTAAGTATTACACTCTCCCTGTCCTTTCAATGTATAAAGGCTTCAGTAACCAAAGAGAAGCCCAGATTTCCTGAGTCAGGAGTTTGATGCTATTGATGGTTAGTAACCAAAGATTACCAAGAAATACGTATGAGTTTATTTATTTGCTGGGACAAAGAAATAATGAAAATGATTTTGGTGTTTTGAAAACAGAAAGCTGTTAAAGAGGAACTTAACACAGGATTTGGGTCTGTGATACTTTTCATGAATTTCAGAGGAAGAGAATATTTTGTCTAGACTGGGTGTAGTTAGAGCGGTGGCAATTTTGTGACTGAATATCTTAAATATTTTATCAAAGCGCTGTGAGGAATGGAGCGATCTTGTGTTGGTTATTTTTTCTCCTTGCTGAGAAAATTTATTTTGCTCAGGCAGAGTGGCCCATGGCACAGGGTAGTGCTTCATGGCTAGGGAAAACAACAAAAGAAGCAAGAGCAAAAAGGAAGGAGCAGCAGAGAGCACGGCTCCCTTCTTGTGTATGCAGGCTGCCTACCCTGGCACAGGTGTAGGTAGCACTCACACACGTAATCCCAGTACTGGGCCGTGGATCAGTGAAAACTTTAGAAGCCCACCACAGGAATGCATGAGACTTTAGGGGTAAATCTAGACACAAACCACCACAGATCTAAATGGTGAAGAAGTAGCAACTACTCTTTTTTTTTTTAAATTTGTTTTTCTTGTTTCAGAACCTTTATTTGTTTATTCACTCATTTTTATGGCCGGCTCAGCCTGCCACAAGGGCAGGGATGGTGCAGCATGTGGTACCGGGGATTGAACTGCGGTCCCTGAAGCCGCGCAGGCTTTCCCAAGCAGGCGCTTTAGACCACTGAGCCATCCCGCCGGGCCCATTAGTAGCAACTACTCTTGAAAGCCTGAGATGGGCAAATTTGAACATTTTTTTGTTTGTTTTGACAGTTTTTTTTTTGTTTTTGTCTGATGTCAGTCTTGTGAATTTACGCTTATCTTCACTAAGAGAAGATACCCAGCTACCAAATAAGAGTTTCTATGTTCTCGACAGAGATTCAGGTTGTTAATACCTGAATTCCCCCATTCTCATAGTCTGTTTCAGGTGAGGCTGACAATGTTTCCTCCCTAAGAACAGGCACTAGACGTAGGAATGATTGCTAAAACTTATATACTTCTTGGTCCACTGCAATTGGATCAGAGCTGAGTATGCCACTCTTGATGTTCCAATGACAGCCAATATCACCGGAATTCTTATTAAAGCTGCATAGAAAGAGCTGTTCTGTTTTAATTAGATAGTTTTGACCTAGAACTTTAAGAGGATTGAAATATATTTGCTGCCTCTTGAACAGAGTCATAGGCTCCTAGTATTTGGCAACTAGTCTTCTTGCTAAACATGAAATTATATGTACTTAGACTGATGATTTTCCTTGCTAAATTTGGATTATGTACTTTCCCATAATGGCTTGTCTCTAGAACATATACTTAAGATAATTGAAAACTGTCCATTTGCTTTGCCCTGTATCTCGCAGGTTTTTCCTCTCTTTTCACCTTAATTGCCTGAATAGCTAGAACACATAAAAATTCAGATAACTGCCAGAAAGCAGAATCATCTTTCCTACCAACATGCTGACTAATCTGCAAGAAAGGGGTCTTTCTTGTTGTCGTTCTGCATTAAGGGTCATTATTTCAGAAATTTTCAAGAAAATTCTGGTGGACATTTGATCTCTATAAGGGAAGAGCATTCTTAAGAAGTCAGTAAGGAAAAAAGCAGAGCCAAACATAGAGAAAGGTTATCTTAGGGTAATGTCATTTGAGTCTTATGAACATTTTCTCTATCTTAAGTTAGTCACTTAAGAAATTTTCAGCTATGTGAGTTGATAAATTACTTTTGCATTTCAGCTATTTTGTGTGAGGTTTCTATTATTCCCCAACATGAATGTACTTCTTCAACTTCACACAAAATTTTTTATAGCACATGAGCTATATATTCCAGGCTTGGATAGTGTGAGGCATTTATTTATTTTAATATATTTGGTACAGGGTCTACAGGGGGTCACTACATAGATTGGACTCATAGTGGTCCTCCTGCGTTCAGCCTCCCAAGCACTGGGATTATAGGCATGTGCTGTCACCCTCTCATCATGCCCTGGGGGTGGGGCCAGCACAGTATTCTGGGAATCAAACCCCTAGCCCCTGTGACTGCCTAAGCAGGCGCTTTAGTCTGCTGAGCTATCTGATCAGCCCTGTGAGATCTTAATTTAAAAGGAATTAAGGAGAACATGTTAATCACCTAAATCTGAATTTGAAAATCTAACAGAAGGGCTTTCCTTTCACAAGGAAGGAAAAACAAAAGCAGAAGCAAATATAATGCTTGCATAACTAGTGGAATCTTACTGGGGAAACGTTAATGCTTAGCTGATGCCAGAAGAAGTTGATGAGATGGTCACATTCCACCTTTCATGTTGGTTAAGGCTCTGCAAGAATAAGAGCTCAGAGGCTTTTATGAGGAGAGAAGCATATGTAAACTTTGGTCAAAAGTAAGTGAAGACAAGAAGTGGACATTTGTGATCATGTGATCAATTGCTATATAGCAGTTTTTGATTTTAAGGATCCACCAGTGTCTTCGTTAGAATGATAATGATGATTCCCTTATTTCTAATGCTTTAGGCTCCTTAGAAGAGATTTAGGGCTTCATCTCTAATGCCTTAAATTTGACAGATTTATCTGTATGGAGTACCTTGTTTTTATGTATTATCTCTTCTTAAAAGACAAGGTAAAATGGCTTAAATTCTGTTTTTATGAACAATAGAAAATAAAGTTGTTAGAAAAATATATGAGGCTTTGTAGTGAGGTAGAAGTAAAGGAAAACTTATGGTGCCTCATTCGACCTATAAATGTCATCCTCATAGGTTGCACATTGATAATATGAGCTCAAGAGATTCAGTCCAATCATTAGCAGGAAGATAGGATGACTTACCGCTGTTCCTTCTCCTTCTAATATCTTTGTTTTTGCAACCTCCACATGGCCCTGGTCCCCTACTCTTTGTCTTACCTGCCAGGAAGAGAATAGGTTTATGTCGCCACATCCTGCGTTATGTCCCTCCTTTGGTGCCAGCTGACCATAGACTGAAAGCCCCTGCCAAGGGCCAAATAAAGCTTGTACTCTTTGAACTTGGACATGTCAATGTATTTTGGCACAACAAGGATCTGATACAAGTGACTTTGTTGGACTGTACATCACAGCAAATTACCAATGTTTATAACAATGTAGCTTCATTTCAGATCTCAGTTCATTGCAGGAGTGTTTTTGGGTGTGTTATTATTCTCATTCACTAGTCAAGAGTTTTCTTAATCACAAACTAATGATAGACTTCTGAAAATTATCTTAATTTCACTCTTAAATTCTGAAAAACTTTTCTAGATTGTAACAGGTGAAGGAACTGTTCCTTCCTGATAAGAAAAAGTATCTAGCTCACTTTAAATAAGAGGTATGAAAAAAATCTGGCTCAATTTAAATAAGAGACATGAACTTTAAATTTATTTCCTGAAACTCAAAAGTACATTTAGCATATATTCAAAATAATGCCTACAGAAATATAAATTATTCACGGAGACAATGAAGCCACTAAATATTTCTTTTAAATTTAATTTAATTTTATTTTTTTTCTTGTTTCAGAACTTTTGTTTGTTTATTTATTTATCTTTATGGCCGGCTCAGCTTGCCCTGAGGGCAGGGCTGGCACAGCATGTGGTGCCAGGGATCGAACCGCGGTCCCTGCAGCCACCCAAGCTTTCCTAAGCAGGTGCTTTAGACCACTAAGCCATCCTGCCGGGCCCCATATTTTTGTTTTTATAGGACATAACATATCCTTTTCCATTTGGTATAAGATATCTGTTAGTGATGCCCAAAGGAGAGCAAATTAATCTATGCTCATACTGCCATTCCATGATTCAGGCCAAAAGTGAAGACAGGCCTTCACTAATGGATGGATTGCTTATTTTGAGGTTTTCAACTGGGAAGAAGAAAATTAGAGTATAATTAGCAGACTCTAGACCAAACTGTGCATATTTTATGCAGTGCATTTTGTAATTACTTCACCTACTTTTTAATACTTTTTAATTAGGTAACACTGTACAGGTATAAAATAAAAACAAGAAATGGAGGTAATTTTTTTCTTTTACATTTGTGGCTTCATTTGATAAGACCACTGATAAATTGAAAGGGATCGAATATGTATCAGTTATCTCTCTCTTAAATGGTGGGGCTAAACACTTATACTCTAAAGAAAGTGGATTGGGTCCAACAATCTATATGGGCTTCTTTCAGTGCATAAGCAAGAATTCATTCTGTTTGTTATCTAAAAAGACAAGTACTGGCAAGGATGTGGAGAATCCAGACATTTCATACACTAGTGGTAGGAGTGTAACTTGTTATTGTCTTTGTGAGAGACAGCATAGAGGTTTCTCAAAAACATTTTATTTCTCAAAACTGCTATAAGATCAGCAAATCCAGGGGCCAGGAGACAGGTCCATGGCACAAGTGCCTGCCTGGCAAGTGCAAACTCTGGCCCTGAAAAAATAGTAATAATAAAGATGAGCAATCCCACCACTGTGTATACATACAAAAGAAATGAAATCAGTATGGTGAAGACACAACTGCAATCCCGTGTTTATTGTAGAGCTACTCATGACAGCTGAAAAATAGAATCGATGTAAATGTTAATCAATTGAATGAATAAAGAAAACGTCAAAATGTGCTATGTGATATGTGGGCATTGGTGTATTATATAGTAGTGAAGTGGACAAACTCCTGTCAATTGCAATACATTGGATCGAACTGTAGGATATGATGTTAAAGGAAGTAAGCTAGGTACAGAAAGACAAACATGAGAAGACTCATATATGAAATCTAAAATCACTGATCATAGTAGTTGACAGTAGAATAGTGACTAGAGGGAGTAATCTAGAGAGAGTCTAGAGAGAGTAGGAGCAAGGGGTATAAAATGTTGTTGAGTGAGTGCTCAGTTATAGACTGACAGGAGTAAAAATTTCTGGCATGCTATGGCAGAGTAGTGTGACTATGGCTAAGAATAATGTACTATGCAGTTCAAACACTTTAAAGAATTTTCAAATTAAAGAAAGAATACTTGAGATGGACATAATTAAATATTGCGCAATGTACACATGTATGAGAACATCATAACCCCATTGATAAATGCATGCAATTTTTATGCATTAGATAAAATAAATTTAATTTAGAAATTCATGCACAGAGCAATAGCTATAATATACAAATATTCTCTCCCCTCATCATTCTTTCCCCTCCCCTCTGCTCTCTCCTCACCCTCTCATCTTTCTTCTTTCTTCTGAAGGTCATTTGCTTTATGTCCTGTAACCCAATGAACAACTGTGATCACATATTGCTGCTGAAGGCACTTCCAAGGGTACCATTTCCAAATTTTTAAGTCAAATTTTGTGCTGATGAGATAGCTCAGCTGACTAAGTGACTGCTCACACAAGCGCAGGGACCAGGGTTCAATCTAAGACATCACATGCCACAATGGCCCCAGCAATGGGCACACTGAACTGGCCACTGAGACTGGGTGTAGTGATGTATGCCTGTAATCCCAGCACTGGGGAGGCTAAAAGGAGGAGGATCACCGTGAATCTGGGCTGTGTAGTGAGACACTATGTCGAATATATAAATTAAAAAATAAACAACTAAATGTCACAACACTAGTGATCTTAAAAAAAGTTTAAAAACATATCATTAACTTCTTTGGTTCTTGAAGCCTAGATGTAGCAAAATAAGAATTAAAAATTGTCCTTCAAACGGCTACCAAAAATTGAAAGAAGTGGTTTATAGAATATGTGTTAAGCATTTTACAAATGACCTATGCTTCTTTCTATGAGCTGTTGGAAACACTCTGCTAATGAAACAATTGCATAGGTGTAGTTTCACATGGCTCGGTAGTAGGCTGATGACCTCCTTTGTCGATCTCTGGCGTGTCCCCCAGCCTTAATCAATTTCAGCTGGTGAGGAAAGATCTGCTTCACTTGGGACAGAGAAGCTATGCAGGGTTTTGAGTTCTAAACATTTCCAGGAGGCCAAGAAGGCCACCTCTCCTCTTGACAGGGCACCTTTGGTACTGGCTAAGCAGCTTTCTGACACAACTACTTTTAGCTTGCAAGGTGCTGGACACCGCTGGAATTATGAATGTGCAGTACCAAGAGGTTGACACTAAACAGAACGAGCCATTGCTTCCTCAAAGCCTAGTAGCATTCTCCATTTATGGAAATACTGGCAGGACAATGTCTGGCTGCCAGTCCACCAGCAAGGTATAGCCTGAAGCCCACTGGAACCTTATTGGTTTGGTGTGCTGTTGTTTGAAAGAGTACCTGGGGATGCCAACATGACTGATGAAAGTGGCAAGAAGTTGCCTTGTGGCAATAGCACAACACTCTGGCAGACTGCAGAGGGCCCTGCATGTGAGCACATGGCTATGATGGTGGCTCCCCAGCAGGCAGGAATAGTGGTGGCTAGAAGAGCCACTTAAATTCTCACATGGTTTTGTTGCTGTTGTCGTATATGCATTTTAAAATTTGATGAGGTCCCATTTGTTGATTCTTGATATTATTTCCTATGTTACTGGAGTACTATTTAGTTATAGGCCTGTGCCTATGGCTTTAAGTGTTTCTGTTATGTTTTCTTCTAGCAATTTCAAATCTTACCCTCAGGTCCTTGATGTACTTTGAATAGAGATAGGGATATAGATGCCAAATTGTATGTATGGTCACCCAGTTTTCCCAGCATCATTTGTTTGAAAACCTGTTTTCCTTGTGTTATGGCTTGTATCTAGACATCCCCACAAAGCCTCATGTGGCCACAGACTGGAAGTTTTGAAGGTGGCTGCATTAGGGAATGTGAAAATAGATGAATGCTGTAATGTTGGGATTAAGGGTGTGGATAATGGAAGCCCCACCATAGGTGCAGGTAACACCAATCAACTGGTTTAGAGTCTGGAAAAAATATAGGGAGAGAAGGCAGGCAGGCTTGATGCTGCCACTGATAGCTTGCTGTGCTCTACCAGCCCTGCCATTCTACCTACATTTTATCCTCTGTGATGCCTCCTGCCATGTCACCCTACCTTGGCATCAGCCAGCTAGGGATGAAATGTCTGGACTGAAATACACCTTTGTTCCTTTAACTTAACATATTGGGCATTTTGTCTTAACAACTAGCAAAGTGACCAAGACACTAGTGACACTAGATACTCCACGTGTTTGACTCCTTTGTTGAGGATCAAATGACTACAGTTAGCAGTCGGAGAAGAAATCAGTTAAATTTCTATTAGACAAGACAAAGCTTGCAAGACTCAGACATCTGAAAAACAAAGCATGGAATGCAATGTGGTAATACAAAATAATAGGAGTAGAATCAGAATGTGGTAATCCAAAATAATAGCCTGTAGGATATATTTTAATGGTTGTATACATTTAAAGTGTATAAATTAGTTAACATTTCAATCATGTTACATAGATATCTTTGTAAGGGATGTCTTACAGGTTTTCATTGGATGAAAAGAATGTGGTAAGAGTACCTAAAAATCTCCTCTTTTTTTTTAAAAAAAATTCTACCATAGAATATTGACATCTATAATGTTCATGCTATCCGTTACAACCATAGACTTATTCAAGTCACACACCTGCAGGTATATAGAGTTACACCTATGCATCCCTGTTTTCCATCATGTCTTCATATTATATGTATTTGATCAAAAAAGATTTCACATGCAAGTAAAATCACAGAGATTCCTTTTCTGTCTGATTTACTTAGCAAAATGTTGTTTAGGTCTTACACTATAATATCTCTTATTATTTTTTAATGTATTTGGCAAAGGATCTACAGGATCTATAGGGTTTCACCATGTAGATTGGTCTCACAGTGATCCTCATGTTTTCAGCCTCCTAAGAGCTGGGATTACAGGCAAGCACCACCATGCCCAGTTCTAGTAGTCATCTCAGCATGCCCCTGGGAGTGGGACCAGCACAAAACACCTGGGATCGAACCTGAGGCACTGCACTCTGCCTAAGTAGCTGCTTTAGTCTGCTGAGCTATCTGGCTGGCCCAAGATCTCCTTTTAAAAGTATAAAAGTCAGAATAATATTGCTATAACTCTCTCTCTTCCTCTCTGTCTCTCGCTGTGTGTGAGAGACAGAGAGACACAACTTTCATTCAATTTGCTCATTTATAGATAGACACAGGTTATTTCTGTGTCTTGATTATTCTGCTGCACCAATCATGGGAGTACGTACATTTCTCTAAAATGCCAATTTCTTTTCCTTTGTGTATGTACTTAGAAGGTGGATTGCTAGATTGTATGATCCAGCCTGTCTCCTGCAGTGGCTGCATCACTTTAGGTTACCACCAATAATGGACCCGGTTTCCTTGTTCTGTGTACCTGCGCCAGTACTCGTTAGCTTGTATACTTTGATAATCGTTATCCTCTTTGGTGTAATGGGATATCTCAGGTTTTTGACTTAGGTTTCACTCATAGTGATGCTGAGCTACGCTTCATATACTTATTTTTGTCTTCTTTAGAGAAATGTCTGGATAGTGTGCTAATTTTAAATCGAATTGTTTAAATTTTGCAATTGAGTTGAGTGATTTCTTTATATAGTATATTTAAATATAAATGCTATTTGATATCTTCAAATGCCTTCCTTTATTCTGATGATTACTTTTTGATTCTGCTGATTGTTTTTTATCTGTATAGAAGGTTTTAGACTGATATAATCACACTTGTCAAGTTTTCTTTTATTTGCTGAAAACATTTTGTGTCCAAATAAAAGAAAATAGTCGCCAAGACCAAAATCAAGATTTTCCCATGTTTTCTTCTAGGAATTACATGCTTTAAGGGCTTACATTTTTTTTTTCTTGTTTCAGAACTTTTGTTTGTTTGCTTATTTATTTATTTTTATGGCCGGCTCAGCCTTCCCCGAGGGCAGGGCTGGCGCAGCATGTGGTGCTGGGGATCGAACTGCAGTCCCTGAAGCCACCCAAGCTTTCCCAAGCAGGCGCTTTAGACCACTGAGCCATACCGCCGGGCCCCTAAGGGCTTACATTTAAGTCCTTAGTCTATGTTGAGTTAATTTTTGTACACGGTGTACAATAAATGTCTATTTTTTTTAAATAGGTGTTTTATTTGTCTCAAACCACGTACTGAAAAGCCTACTGTTTGTACATTTTGGATTTCTGGCACCCTTATTGAAAATTAGTTGATTATCTGTGTGACTATATTTCTCTGATTTCTGTTTGGTTCCACTGGTCTATCTGCTTTACTTTATGTCAATGTCATTCTCTTTAGATTAGTATTAATATATAATGTAATATAAAATCAGCAAGTGTGATGTCCTCAATATTACTTGTCTTATTGTAAATTCGTTTTGGCCAGGTTTTTTGGTGTATCTCTATAATACCAGAGCACTAGAAGGCTGAGACAAGAGGATCACAAGTTTGAGCACAGCCTCGGCAACTTAGCAATTAACAGAGACACTCTCTCAAAATAAAAATAAAAATTAAATAAGGATGTGGTTCATGTGGAGGTCATAGTTTAAATTCTCAGTACAAAATAAAAAATGTTAATCCTTAATATTATTTAGTCTGTGAAAATATAAAATACAGAGATTTCTTACTTCATGAAACTTGAGTTTTAATATAAATTTTAATTTTGATATTTCAATTTTATAATGCATGTTTTTATACCTGTAACCTATTATATTACATAGAAAATTTCTTTTCTTTGGTTAGGTTGTTTTGGTTACTTGGGAAGTTTGTGATTCCATAAAAATTTAAGAATAATTTCTTCATTTATGTGCAAAATATCATTAGAATTTTGATAGATTATGTTGAGTCTCTATATTTCTTTGGGTCATATGGGCATTTTGTAGCATTAATTTTTGCAATCTATGAACACAGGCTTTCTCTTCATTTATTTTTGTCTTCTTCAATTGTTTTCATCAAAATTTTGTAATTCTTCATGTATAAATCTTTTACTTCCTTGGTGTATATGTCATTTCCTTAGACCATTATTGATACAAATTCAGTTTTCAGGCAAATATTAAATTTTATTCAGCAATCACATATATACACTTTGATCAAGAGTGATATCAGAAGAGTATTATTTTGGGTCACTAGTCCTCTTAGAGTTGACTTCTACCACATAGGTGTAACAAGAACAGTAATTTTCTGCATAGGACTTTAAGGTTTGTTTAGCTGTAAGTTTTTGTGAAGAATATTAGATTTGACTTTTATAAAGTTTGAGGCTACAAATCCAAGTCAAGAATTTGCCATCATATTTTGCCTACAGTAGTTATAGTTATGCATTAATTTCCCTCTTACTAAAGAACTAGATACCAGTCTTCCTAGGAGACCTTTATAAACACTGGAGCCAAAAAGTCAACCTTAGCTCCTTAAGAGTATATAGTCATCTCATTAAATGAACATCATTCTCAAATATGACATTCCAATCAAAGCTTTGATTACATACACAATGTTTCTAATTACATTGTTAACAAGGGCAGATTCTTATCAAACTTATGCAAATAACTATATTGTAATTAAAATAAGAATGTTCAATAAGAGTTGCTGAATTAGGAAGGGGTCAAGTGAGAAGTGGAAGTTAAATGTTTCATTTCATTTTACAAAAGTGTAGTCTACCACATTAATGTAAGTTAGAAATAGGTTAAGAGAACAAAGACTGCACACACTTATTTCTAGAAAACAGGCCATTAAAGCACCAGCATCACCAACACATTAGGGGTATTTCAGAAGCACCCATAATCATCCTTCATCAGTTAATTACATTCTAAACAAATTCTTCTTCCACTTGATGTTGGTTACCAGTCTCATATGCCAATCTATTTTTCTACCAAAGTCATAGAAATCTTGACACAGGCTACTGTATAAACTCAAAATTGTTTAAGTGAAACTATGAGAGCTCTGTGCCTATGAGGATCCAGGTGGTATATTTCTTGCACACAATTTTCTGAGATAATCCATCTTTGTTAAAGATGAGCATTGTGAGCTGCATTTTATTTCAAATACATTCAGAGAAGCATCAAAATAAAGCAAAAGTAGCTGTGCATGACAAAAGATTGTAAGATGCTAGTGGTTAACTTTATTAATCCTAATTTTCAAAATAAAAATCTGATGAAATTTCATCATAAAAGTGCTTTTTAATGGGATACTTGGAATTTTTTTGTTACACAAAACTTAATACAAAATATTTCCGAAAGCTCTGTAGTATGATGATTGACATTGCTTTTAAAGAACAGTGAATTGTCCTGTTGCAGGACAAAATAATGGACTTGCCAATTTAAAGGTAGAGAAATTTGTTTTCATTCCCAGTTTTGGAGGTCTGAGACTTTGATCAGCTGTCTTCAAGGCTGGGATGTTAATGAACAAAAAATGTAGGTGTCAGAGAGCTGCTCCCTTCATGGTGGCCAGGAAACACAGGGGAACAGTGCCAAAGAGTAAGAAATCAGCAACCAGATATAGGCCAGAGAAAGCAAACTTCCAATTAGCTGTCCAAAAACGGGCTTTACTACTCCTGAGCCAATCATAAGGAGAATCTAGTTTAATTGTCACAGGCAGATATCTAATATATAGAAATGGATTAATGCAATTTTTTATGATGAAGAAAACAACATGTAATATGTAATAGTTGCAGACATAATATTCTATAAATGCAGCAAGTATTTAGTCATAATATATCAACTATACCAACTGAAAATATTCAGTAAGTCTGAGGCAGGTCCTGACATCAATATATTAAGAAAATGCCATAGAACAGGGATATATTTCTCCATTAAAATCCACTGGCCTAGAACACATTAGATTCAACTTAAAGAAGTAAAACTGTGGGAAGCTAACATTTTAAAGAAATAACTGAAAAAGCATTGTACTATTTCTTGTCTAACATGAGGAAAAATAGCAGTAAGACTTTGATAAATAGAAACATGATAGACATCCATGGCATTGAGAATCCTTAAAGAACTTCATATATTTTCTGAAATATTTCCATTAACAACACTTTAGCTATACAGATTTAGCTTATGGAAGGCTAAACATTTCTTGAAATTTGACATTACTTCTTATGAAACTGAATATATCAAATAATCTTAATTTTTTCAAGTATATCACTTTATACATGGTGAAAGAATAAGTCCTTTGTCATTTTCAAGGACTTTCTGGGAAATGTGGAGACAATTTTAGGTGCAAATGATAACATTTCAGGTCTAATTTAAGGAAAGCAAAATGTCAAAAGTTGTCAGGAGGTTTGAACACTCAATTAAATAGAATCATGAGGTGAGTGACAAACAGTACTTGCCTGTATATAATCTAAGTGACAATGAAAGATTTTAAAAATAAATATAGGAGGTAACATGATTATAAAGACAAAATCATAGTTTTTTTAACATCAGACCAATTTGTTTTCTTAAGTACTCAAGAGCATGAGAAAGTCAACATTATATGCAGAAAATAATTCTGATGAAACAGTTTCTTCAAAGCAAAATATCGAAGCAGTAAAGTGCCTTACATCTTCTCTAAGAAAAATATAATAATTGCATCAAATACTGCCATTTTAATGATAGAAAATAAAAAAAATCCAATTTAGTATCTGTATATTTGACACTAGAACTCTTTTAAAAATTTTACAAATAAATTTAGAAAGCTTGGTTCATTTTGACCACAGAAAAATTCCCTTTCAATCAATATTTCACAGTTTTGGTATTCATTCAGGTTTTGCCCTACCTGTTTTGTTTGTTATGCAAAATCAATAAATATTCAATTGTTTAAAAAATAAAATAAATTTTCATAATGGAACAATAAGAGAATGATAATAGTTATTTATATCTTCAAAGTTACTCAATACAAAACATAAACCAAAAAGAATAAATTGGTAACAACAAAATTCTTTTATTTCCAAACAAAAGCATGTTTTTTTTCCTTAGGAAAATATATTTTGTATGTCTTGCATATAATGATTATTATACATTTTAACCAGTCGTAGGTTCTGCTTTCCAGAGAAATTTGGAGGTGAATAACTGTACTGCCTGTCATGGGCCCAGAATTTAGTTGTTTTTCTTTGTGTGTGTGCTGAAGAATAGAACCCTGGGAATGATTTTTGCTAAATATATGTTCTACCATTGTGCTGCATCCTGAGCCTTTGCGCCAGCATTTTATAGAAGACTAGCAAAGCAAATTTATATATGTATATATATATATATATATATATATATATATATATATAATCATTTTTTGGGCTGTACAAAGGTTATCACAGACAATTCCTAAAGCTATTTTTTTGTCCTTTTCTGAAGCAATTGTTGAAGTCCCCCTTTGTGACTGTCTTTAGTTGTGTTGGCATGGCTGCCTCAGTATCCTGAATTTATTAAAATATTTACTTGTTATGGTCAGTTTGACTTAGTGGAAGAGTCAAAACTTTCATCTTAATAGACTTAGAGAATGATGTGGATGAAGACAAACTGATAGTTTTATAAGATAATATTTTGGTTGGATGACACTCAGTGACTGTACTCATCTTAGTTTTGATGATATCTTTTAGAGATACTTAGAAAAGAAGACCTCTATAACTGCTTCAGAAAGTAGCAAAAACAATGGAATATATTTGTTTAAGGTAAGGAAAGGTATTTTGAAAAGGGTGTCTTTTACTGTACACTTTTTAAAAAATTTAAATATTCCCAGTATACTTTGATCAAATCTTGGTAACTGGTAAAAAAATCTGGCAACCAGGAGGTTCTTCAGGGAATGACAAAGAAGGAATACGTTGACCGCAAAGGTGTTCTGTGCAGCAGTATCTTAGATCAATGGTTATTAGCAGGGCACTGTGTTCTGCCACAAAGGAGCAACCTGGGACCCATTAGTGTCCCGAGGAGCCCATTGTGTAGGATGGCTGGCTACAAAATTGTGACTGAGATAACTATGTATGGTCAGGAGTTTTCTAGAAATGTTCATCCTAAAAGGGAAAGAGCTTCTTGACATGCCTCCACGGCAAAAAATGCACTAGCAGGCATATATCCAGAAGAGTCTTAGGGACAGAAGGCAGAATGATGAACACCCAAAAGTCTCTGGATTCAACAACTTATAAGAAGATCGGTATTCTACAGAGCATGTAGCTTCCTAGAACATAGGTAGCCTTGGGAGGGTAAAGACCCATGCAACTCTAATGTGCTGGCCAGCTGGTGGGTAGAAAGTCTTTAGAGACACCAGCATATGTGGACCGTGGCTGAGCAGTGGGGAGAGGGGCCCTTGGTTCCCTTGCCAGAGATGTGTTCTCGTTTTTTACACTATATGGACAGGTTGGCTGCTAAAGAACCTACATTTCCTTGACTCTGGGACAGAATATGGCAGAAAGGATCCAGGAAACCCTAGTTAGCAAAAACTGGCTGATTGGGAAATTCTCTAGGATACCAACAAATAGATGTATGGTAGTCCAAAAGACACTAAAGCATCAGGTTTAGGGATGAGTTTGTCTAATGGAGTTAGTATTTTATAGCAAATGAGTTACCTCATAACCATATGGACCTGAAAGACATCAGTGTGGGGAATGCTATTCACAGAAAGAGCCCCCAAGGCTCTAGTGTATTGTCAAAATTAAATTTAAAAGCACCCCCAGCGCATCTATACCTTGCCAGACATGTGTCCACAGGAGCCCCTGGCTTACAGTAGATGCTGTACATAAAAGCTAAAAGCACTCTTGGTTCCACAGCTGTTCAGACAGCTGATAGTCTGTGCATCCACATATCTGCAGCACAAAGACAGATTAAGGAATAGAAATGCTGTTGGAACTCTAGTGGGTTTGCCAATTTGTGTACCAGTGCAAAAACAAACTAGAAATCTGACCACTGTAACATTAGCCCTACCCCTGGGGTCCACTAAATCAGCCACCAAGTCTGGGCATAGTGGCACGCGCCTGTACTCCCAGCACTGCGGAGGCTGAAAACAGGAGGAGCACTCTAAGTCTGTTCTTTATAGTGAGACCCTGTACCAAATACATAAATTTTTTTTAAAAAAAAAAGAATTTTCCACACTGGTGTGGACAAACCATGGATGCAAAGGTTCTTGCTTCTTCAGCTTGTGGGCCAGCTAAGGAACTATGGTTCTTTTACAAAAGGACGATACTCTGACCAAAGTCCTTCTTTTCATAGCAGGAAACATGCTGATTCTTAAAGTAACCTTGAATCTCCACCAAACAAACAAAGTGAGTGTCACATGAAGGTAGGTATACTGAGTGGTAGGATGTCTGGTAGCTGAATTTTTCCCCCTCGCACAAGTATACAAATATATTATGTTCCAAATAATAATATAGAAAACTCAATTTGTTTTCTAGTGTTGTCATAACAAAACACCACTGACAAGATGACTAAGCAGTACATATTGATTTTATCACATCTCTGGAGACCATGAGTCCAAGCTGTTCTGTGTCCTATGTCTTTTACTAGTAGCTTTCTTGCCGTGTGTCTATCCTTGATCTTTCCTCTGTGCAGATTCATAACTATGTCCCAATTTCCTCCTTATAAGGGCATCATAATCTCACATAAGCCATAGTTTATGGCCAACCCACAAGACCCCATTGAATATTACATTTTAAAGACTATTTCCAAATGTCACATTATGAGACACTGGGGACTTGGACTTAGACATATAAATTTTGGGGGAAAATAATTCAAGATATAACATATCTCTTTCAGGAATAACCTGGATAAATTTTTGCTAATATTTTCTGTTGTTTTGCAGTACAAGAACAGGCTAGAGGTCACAAAAATACTCAAGCCTGAAGTCAGGAGGTAGGCTGATCATTAAAAGGGCAACCAGAGTACTAGTGCAAAAACAAACTTTCACTTGAAGTATCTTCCAGAACTCTGCTATCCAGGTGTCACTTAAAGTCTCAGACCTATAGAAGAAATCATAGATAGATGGTGAAAGGATTCAGTTGAATAGCAGTCAAGTTGTTGGCTAAAAGAATACTCCATTTCCCAGAACACAAGCATGCTTGGGCCTAAAAAGATTCATGGATTTTAGGGAACAGGCTGGCTGGCATTTGAAAGATTCCCAAAGAAACTAATGAAGACATAGCAATAGCTGAAAGAGTATTAATTTTCATTGAATATGAGCCAGTTAAGGATGGAAAGGGTTATCAGTTTCTCAGCACAATGCTTATTCAATGTTCAAGTGGATTCCAGTTTGTACAGTAGTCAGGCTGAATAATGAGGCAAGACCCTTCATGCACATAAAGTCAGTAGGAACCTAAATGCCCACCCAAAAATAAAACTTTTAGGAAGCAGCCGGCTAGAAGATTTCCTTGAATGGTAGAAATTAAGGCATGGTGGCCAAAGGGGTCAACAGTGTTTAGACAGATGGCTATCATGTGGGAAAATATCCAAAACACAACAGCAGGCTAGTACACATATATCTACTTTGAGCACCAGAATCAGGGTGGTGGTCTTGCTGAAAGGGCACTGAGGGCATTATTATATTAACAAATTATACTCAGATTTTCCCTTAGGTCATCAGCATTGTGCCAGGCATGTGTCCAGAGTAGTACCACGGAGATACTGGTGCAATGGTCAAAAGGCTTTTAATTCCATAGCAGGCTGGGCTTCTGGCAGCATTTGAAGCCTCAGATCACCAGGACAAAGGCAGTCAGAGTTGTGGAAACTCAAATGTGGCAGAACAGGCTAACAGTTGCTCAGAAATTTCCATAGAGCCCTGGCTTTTTGTGAACAAAATGGCTGTTGTATACTCAGCTTGAAGTTTGAGTGAGGACTGTTAAGAATCATGGTTTCTCTCATGGAGGCCAGAACTATAACTGAATGTGTTCTTGCTTCTGTATCGAGCAGTAGGGACATTAGTGAAGTATGTTCAGTTCCTGGTATGTTTCAGATCTAAAATGGCCCCCTAAAATTCTCATAGATTTGAAGGAGATAGGATCAGAGAGGTACTATATTCATCAGTAAATTTATCCAATGATTAGTTCCATATCTGAATGTGCCAGTAGGAGCTGAACCCTGGGTGAATATAGGTCACTGGAGCATAACCTAGAAAGGTATAGTCTCATTCTGAGCTCTTTTCTCTCCCTTATGACTACCATCTGCTGAACAGATTTCCTCTGCCACCTCGCTCTGCCACCTTATTTCTGTCTTGAACCCAATCAAATATGAACTGAATCCTGTGAAACATGAGCCAAAACAAACCTCTTGCTAAGGTTTATATATTGCATCCCCACAGATCTCATGAGTTCTGAGGTCAAGCATCTAGAAGATACTGGGACCCTTTCTCTTGAAAGGTGGGATTTGATTGTAAGTGGTAGTTCACTGGTGGCAGACCTTGAGGAGTAATTGTTCCTCAGTGGACCCTCCCTTCACTCTTCGCCCCTGCACACCTTAATGTGAATAGTTTTTCTTCATGGCAGGTCTTTCTACCATACCCTGGAAAACATGCTTATTGCAAAGAATAACAGTTAAAAGAAGACATGTATTTTGGAACAGGACAATAGGTAAAATAGTTTAGAAATATCTCCAGAATTGATAAATCTCAACCCTTCCCAGGCTCAAGTTTGCAAAACTATAAGGCTTTCATTTGAGAAGAGAGTCTCTGGGACTCCTGCCCAGAAAGACCTAAAAGATAATTGGTTCCTTGGGATTCATTTCAATGTGCTCAGCCATATTAGAACAGAAAAATTGCTATAGTTGTAGTCTATGTCAACCAGGCTACTGCTCAAGCTGATGATAGACCTCAGCATCATTTATCTAGTGCTGTTTTTTTTTTTAATGTATTTGGTACAGGGTCTACGGGGTATTCAGGGTCTCATTACATGAACTGGACTTGTAGTGATCCTCCTGTTTTCAACCTCCCAAGTGCTGGGATTACAGGTGTGTGCCACCACGCCCAGTGTCAATTGCCTTTCAGCATGCCCAGGGGGTCGGGCTGGCACGACATGCTGGGGATTGGACCCTGGCCACTGCACTCTTCCTAAGCAGGTGCTTTAGTCTACTGAGCTATCTGGCTGGCTCAGATCAGTGCTGTTTTTGCAGACATAGAATATAAGAGTTGTGGGTTCGTAGAAGCTTCCAGTCAATCTTCAGAAGAAGGTATAAGATGTCAGGCTACATGCCCTTTATTTTTATTTATTTATTTATTTATTTATTTATTTATTTATTTATTTATTTATTTTTGAGACAGGGTCTTGGTGTACAGTTCAGGCTGGCCTTGAGCTCAGTTTTGTAGCCCAGGCTGGTCTTGAACTCTCACCAATTCTCCTGCCTCAGCCTCCCAAGTGCTGGGATTACAGGCGTGCACCACCATGCCCAGCTCTACATGCCCTTTAGAAGGCAGGGTATGAAGCTCTGAGAGGAAAGCCAAACGTGTGGTGAGACACTAGCATGTTGAAAATAAGAGGAACCTGGAACATCTGCTAAAAAAGCCATAGCCAGCCCAAAAGAAGGAACACTTGGGTTGAAATAGGCAATGTCATAAGGGTAGACTGCCTAAGCCTTTTTGAACTTCACATATTTCTATAACTTTACCAGAAGCATTAAATACTAGAGTTCTAAACATGGAACTCTAGTATTTTTTTTTTTTTTTGTCTTTTTGAGACAGGGTCTCGCTATGTAGTTGAGGCTGGCCTTGAGCTCACTTTTGTAGCCCAGGCTGGTCTCGAACTCGCACCAATCCTCCTGCCTCAGCCTCCCAAGTGCTAGGATTATAGGCGTGAGCCACCACGCCCGGCTAGAACTCTAGTATTTAATGTTTGCCTTTCTGACTTTGGGTCTTGTTTGAGTACGATTCCTTTCTACCCCATATTTCTTCCTTTTGAAGTGGAAACATTTGCCTTGTACAAATGATAAAATTTAAATTTCAATTTTCATGGAGACTGTCACATAGAGGGGTCTTAGAGGAAACTTTAGATTTGATCTTTTCAACACCCTGGCACTGTGAAGAATTCAGTGACTTACACAGCTGAACTAAGTGTATGTTGTATAATGAGATGGTCATGAGCCTTTTAGGGGCTGAAAGAGGAACACTAAGTTATATGTCTAAAATATTCCACCAAAGCATCACATGTTTAAAAGGTGATTAGATCATGGGAGTATTTATTTATTGTTTACTCCAGTTAAATATGCTGTTAGGAGGTGAAATAGCATTGAGGGGATAGTCACTGAGGGCAAGTATTGGAAAAGGTATTCTTGTGTATGACTCCTCCTTTCTGTCTCTGCCTCCTGCATGCTATGTTTTTTTTTTTTTTCTTTTCCTGAAACCAGGGATCGAACTCAGGACCTTGCACTTTCCAGGCAGGCACTTGTGCCCCTGAGCTATCTCCCTGGCTCCTCCTGTGTGCTATGGATTTAATGGCTTTCATAGTCCATGCCCTCTGCCATGCATTTCTTTCTTGCCACCCACAAAATATGGACCGAATACTGTGTAATGTGAGCCAAAGTGAACCTCTTCATTAAATTGCTCATATTGCCTATTGTTTCTTATGGATGGGATAGTGACTAATGCCCTGCCTAAACACACACACACACACACACACAAACACACACACACACACACACACACATTGTGAGTGAGAAAGAGCCAGAATTTTGGGAAGCTGGAAATATGGTGGCCAGGAGTTTTGCATGACACATCCTAGATTGAGGTGAAGTGATGTATAGGTGCCGCTGGCTTTGTGTTCTGGATATATACTTGTCAAAAAGTTCCTTTGTAATAGTACACAGGGACAGAATGCAAGAGCTATCTTGGAACACAAGGCAAAGCCAGTTTTGTCTCAGGGGATAGAGAGTAGCAATGACAGTGCACAGTGTTACTGGAATTATTCTGATGGTGCTAGAACTGTGGCCATAAATATGTGGAGAAACCCTTGTTGAAACTAGATGCCAAATGGTTTCAGGTTCCACATCACACTGGGAGGATGATGGCTTATTAAGGGCCTGTCTGAATGATTTGTCAAATTAGTTGTATGTTTCAAACTCTTTGTGGAAGTTAGTGGTCAGAAGACCATGCAGCCGTCCAATTGTTTGGGCAGGACAGGGATCACAAGAACACATGGAACACTAGGGTCCAGGACAAGTGGTGATTTAGGGTCCTAAGGTACATTAATAAGTATAAAGGGCAATGAGCAGAAGCATTCCAGTATCAATGGAATGCTGAATAATTCAGAATGATTAGAGTCAGCAGTTCCTCAAGCACCAGGCTTCTCCATAGGCTGAAATTTTTCTGGATTCTTCAGCACATAGTTAGGTTGGCCACTAAAGGGGTCTTGATTTCCAATCATGCAAGATGACTATGTAGAAGGAGACCTGTGACCCTAAAAAGGAGACAGCTTTGTGATAGTTGAAAGATTCAATGGCATAGTTGAACCAGCTAAGGGACTATGTAGAAGCCTGCAAGATCATTGGAACATTAATGAGTAGTAAGCATGTTGATGAGATTGTCTGGGACACATTTTTGAGGGACAGATGGTTGCCAATATGGGTGAACTTGTGGCCTATCTGAATACCAGAAGG
The DNA here is from genome assembly GCA_004027025.1 of Myocastor coypus. Lineage (NCBI taxonomy): Eukaryota > Metazoa > Chordata > Mammalia > Rodentia > Myocastoridae > Myocastor > Myocastor coypus. The sequence goes on along the minus strand of PVJA010022828.1, from coordinate 10,779 downwards.
GTTTAGGGATCCACTGTTGAATAGTAAGGCTATGACAAAAATGTTCTCCTTCTCTTGCTAAGGCAGCAGACTGATATCAAAAGAACTTTCTATTTCTTAGGGTATATTTAGAACAGAGGCTGACAGGAAATCCAGGAACCTAGCCATTTGGAAATATATGGCCAGCAGTTTCCTAGGACACCGCAGGGATGACAACTTATTAGGACCCTTGTGCACCAAAACTCAGGATGATGCAGGATAGAGAGTTGCCTATCAGTGTCTCCCAGAACTGGTGCAAGGTAGAGCCTATGCTTATGCACAGTCTCTTGGCACACAGTATGTAGACATTTAGGTCTCAGAACTAGCAGTGCGGCAGTCCCTCAAAATGCACATGTTCCAAAGAACATGGTCTGAAATGTTGGTGTAAGGATAAACATTATGCTTAAGGGAACTGGGTTGCACAGCTCCAGATGACTATATTGGTCAGATGTGCATGTGCACATGTTGTTTTCAGCTCATCCCAGCTAGCATAGGCTCATAAGAACGTATGGAATCATAGCTGCTGGCCCATATAGGGCTATATCCAAAGATATCCGGACATATGCCATGTCAAGAAGGTTATTTGTTTGATTGCAAACCAGCAACTGAGCCCTACAGGAATTCCACCTACAGTCAGTTCTGTTGTGTGATTGAAAGCAGATTGTAATGGTTCTGATTTCAGCCTCATGTAATAGGATATTGTCTTAAGGGCTTTTAATTCCCAGTCTTTCAATGTAGACTTCTGAGTCCTGGTTCCAATTGCTGCCAATTGCACTTATAAGGATTCATAATAAGGGGTTGGGGAGATAGCTACATGGCACAAGTGCCTGCCTGGCAAGTGCAAGGTCGTGAGTTTGAACCCTGGCCCAATAATAATAATAATAATAATAATAATAATAATAATAATAATAATAATAATAATAATAGATTCATAATATGCCCAAAACTGGGCTAAGATTGAGCCCATTTCAAATTCAATATGTGAGATACTTTCTGTCCTCTGATATGATGGTAGACCCAGAGGCTATAAGACTGCTATAATATTTCATTAATATGGACGAAGCACAACAGACTATTCAAATGCATGAGAAGCGATTGCTACCACCTGGCTGAGGAGACTACCTAGTGTCTGCCTTTATTTTATTTTTTTCTTGTTTCAGAACCTTTGTTTGTTTATTAACTCATTTTTATGGCCGGCTCAGCCCGCCCCGAGGGCATAACTGGCACAGCATGTGGTTCTGGGGATCGAACTGCGGTCCCTGCAGCCGCCCAAGCTTTCCTAAGCCGGCGCTTCAGACCACTGAGCCATCCTGCCGGGCCCTCTACCTTAAAGATCAAATTCTCACAAAACTTGGAGCAAGGGGAGAGCCACTGACCAATTAAAAAAAAGGGCCCCTTTTCAGTAATCCTTGCCATACTCAGTGAAGTAAAAGTGGCAGGCATTAATACTTCGATTCATCTTTTTAGAATCAAGCCAGTTCTACCTGACGTGTCTGAAGGATAATATCACCCAGAGAAGAAAGTTACTTCTCTGAGTGTCTGGTGGTCTTTAGAGTTTTCTTCAGAAAGCAAGACTTCACTAGGTAAGTGCAAGGATCCCTGCCTGATCCCAGTACCACAGGCTGGCTCCACACAGAGCATGCCAAGCTGGCCACCAAAACCCCACATGGTGGCACATGCCTGCAATTCTAGTGCTGGAGATGCTCAAACAGCAGGATCACTACAAGTCCAAGCTATGTAGTAAGACCCTGTACTAAACACATAAATTTTTTTAAATGTAAGGCTCCAATGTTGCTACAGATAAGTGATAGGATCTTGCTAAGGCCATAGCTCTCAGACTCTTAATAACTTAAGTGCTACAACACATATTCTTCTTTGCAGGAAGTATAAATATCTGACCTGTTCTTTACATTCAGGCTATTAATTAAGTTTCCTTTTTCTGTCAGAAAGCTCATTGGTCACTTACTTTTCTCTCATTGCTTTCTGATGAGTTTTTTTGTCAATCCAGTTACTGAGCCACAGTACCTCAATGTAGTTGCAGAGCAAAAATATGCCCACCAAATAGTGTATATAGTCCCTTCCAACTCAAAGAAGCTATAGTAAACAGAGACTTTCATTCATTCAGCAGCCCATCAAGAATTATGGGGTCTGTATCACCAACAGGGCAATGAGGTATGGTGTAGCTTAGGCTGCAGGGGAAGTTGACTATTGCAGGATACTGAAATCTAAACAACACTGCCTCTAAGGACCCCATCCACATGTAGAAGTTCTCAGGGGTTCCTGGAAGGTGTGGATGGCAGGCAGCATGTCCTGTGTCCTTCAGAGAATATTTTTCTTCCTTCTTTTAGAGTCATTTTGTCTCTTACCTTTCAACTGCCTCAAATCTAAGACTACTCTTTTGGTTTCTTTGTTCAGGTCAGAGATGCCATGTTGGTCCATTTGGATTTTGCTTGTCTTGTTCAATTTATTGAGCCAAGAAGAACCTGGAAAGCAAGAAGTAAGCATCTCAAAAATCTGATAACAATGCCAAATGTGGGAGAGATTGTGCCCAGGGAGGCTTAATATTACCAATCTTCCAGGTTACTGGGGTCCCTGAAAGTCTCATAGATTACATACTTGTCATGATTGAAAATTTGCCAGTTAGCAGCTAGTTATTAAAGAATTTCCAATTCCTTATCACTAACACAAGTTTAGCATTGGGAGAAAACCAGATGTTTTTGCCCTATTCTGGTCCCAGGATTATGTTATTTCAAACTATTCTTAATTCAGTTATGTAGGGAAATGGTTCTGATAAATAGGTGGGGACAACATAGGGACTTCGCCTGGGGAGAAGGCGGTGGAAAGAAAGGCAGTGATTGCAGTTACTTGACTAAAACAAAATAATAAATGTTCTAAGACCTGGTGATTGTTGCAGCAAGCAAGCAGCAGGAAGAAGTTGGATGACATATTCTACTCTTGGCATAAATGCCAATGGTATGCCCCCAAAACTGACACAAGGCAAGAAATCCACAGGTGCCACAGAAGGGTGCTTGCAACTCTGGAGCACCTCTTCAGAGAAGTCTGTATTGCTTTGTTGCAATAAAACTCACTTGGTTAGACAACTTCCTTGGACTGCTTTCCTATATTTTCAAACTGGATTGCCTGTTCAGACTAGGAATATAATAAGGTTGATATGTCACACCCCTGCCAGGGAAGTTACACATGTTAGCATTATATTGGTAAGAAAAAGAAAGTCGTGACTCACTGGTAGATCTCTTGTGAGTTTGGTTTTTCAAAATAGAAGTAGCACTGAGAATGGGAAAAATGGGAGACAACAAAACATCTAGGCAATGGAAAACAAGGAATTACATAGAACACATTTCTTTTATTTGAAATGTGGTGGATAATTGAAACAGGTGGCATGAGTGCAAATATCTGACTTTAAAACAAATTAGGAGGACACATTAATAGACTATTTCATATCACAAACAGATGAGAATTATTTTGAATAAAATAATTCCACTCATAAATGTTGTAATGTCAAGCCCAAATCAGAATTTTTACTTCAGAAATCATGGAAAAGAAAAAAGAAAACAGGATAAACAGTGTGATAGTGTTTTTCACATGTCCACTTGGTTGGGCACAGTCCTCAGTTATTTAAACACTCATATAAGTTTGTTGTGAAGGACTTTTTCAGAAGTAATTAAAGTGTCTAATTAATTGATTTTTGATAAGTGAGACCTGACTTAATCAATCAGAAGACCTTAAAGCAGAGATAAGACTTTCATGTCATAGAGAAGATATTTTACCTATGGACAGTGATATCTACCATCCCCAAAGAATTTCCATCATGCCCATAATAATTCTTCCCCGATTACTTGTAGACACAATTTCTTCTCATAAACATGGGCTAAAACATAGTTATGATCATTCCTTCCTGAATCCCTGCTTTAAAAATACTGAACTTGCTGCAATCTTATAATCTATTCCCTCATATATATTTTACATATATATACCTGTTATGGTTTATGTCTAGCTGTCCCCACAAAGCCTCATGCAGTCATGGGCAGGGGCTTCTGTAGATTGAGACTTGACTCATGAGTCACTGGAATTATGTGATTTAGTACTGATGTAGAGTTTGAGACTTGATCCGTGATCCCTGAGATTATGTGTTTCAAGTACTTCTGGGATTATGGATGTAGCCTAAGGTGGACAGGTTGAGGCAGAGAGTCTGAATGTAATATAAAGACAGACAGAGAGACTAGCGCTGTTGCTCTCTGCTCCCTGTTTGGTCGGTTGTCTCTGTTGCGATCGTTGCTGTTCTGCCACCATAAACTGGATACTCTCTGCCCTGTTCTACTCAGCCTTGGGCCAGCCGAGTATGGACTGAAACCTCCAGTAACTGTGAGCTAATAAACATTTCCTTCTTTCATTTTGAGTGTCAGGTATTTGTCCCAGCCAAGACAGAAGAGTAACTAAGACACTACCTTATGGGTTTGGCTTCACTTGTTGAATTGATCGATGCATTATAATAATAATGAAGAAGCCTAAAATACCTTAAATAAAATAAGGTGAAATTGGTAAGTATTTTAAACTAATAATAAAACAGGATAATTTAAATAAATACAAGAGACAGTCATTTGACAGTGAAAATAATGTACTAAAGCAAATTTAGACCTCAAAAAGTGACATAGCAAATGCCTGTGTAAATGAAAGGGCCTTATGAAATTTTGGGTTAGTAGATTTTCTAGCTTATATGAATATTAATGTTTGCTGAAGTATTATTATAAAATCACAAGCCAAATAATAGAAAAACTACAATTTGTGGTCAAAAGAACTACTTTCTTAAAATTTACACTACTGTGTTAGATAAATCACATTGGATAGATTATATGCTATTAATTTTTATTTACTTATTATTTTTATTGTTGTTTCAGAACCATCGTTTGTTTATTCACTCATTTTTATGGCCGGCTCAGCTTGCCCCGAGGGCAGGGCTGGCGCAGCATGTGGTGCTGGGGATCGAACCGCCGTCCCTGAGGCCGCCCAAGCTTCCCCAAGCAGGCACTTTAGATCACTGAGCCATCCCGCCTGGCCCCCTATATGCTATTAATTTAAAATCTTAAAGAATCTAGAAAAGTTTCTATCAAGCCCCAAAAGCTACAGTAAACCAAAACAACTGAATATTGCTTCCTTCTGATCATATATACTCTTTGTAAATTTTTTCACAATGTAATCTATAGTCACAGTAAAATAATAAAAGTTCAAGACAAACTCATATTCATACAACTGTAAGACTAGGTAAAATGAGAATTGCAAGATATCCCAAATAATTACAAGTGTATTTGATAAAAATTGATACTGCTTCTAATACATCTTAATTTTCAAAATAAAATCTTCTGCAAAGATAAATTTAAAGATATTTCCTTAATTTTCTTTTTTTAAAAAAATATTTTTGATGAAAATATGTAATATAACCATTGTGAAATTTAAACAATAAAATATTAAATTAAAATTTTTTTTTCTTGCTTCAGAACTTTTGTTTGTTTGTTTATTTATTTTTATGACTGGCTCAGCCTGCCCTGAGGGCAGGGCTGGTGCAGCATGTGCTGCAGGGGATCGAGCCGCGGTCCCTGCAGCCGCCTAAGCTTTCCTAAGCAGGCACTTTAGACCACTAAGCCATCCTGCCGGGCCCCATATTTCCTTAATTTTAAATAAATATATTTTCTTCAAATTTATATATCAGACACATTTACATATGTATAAGTAGAAATATAGTGGATTAAAATAGAGGAAGCACTGGTATTAAATTCAGAACAAGAAAGAAATATTTAAAACTGTTTTTAATGATTTGGGTCTAACTATGCAGTTCAGACTTATAGTGATCCTCTTGTCTGCCTTTCCAGTGCTGGGATTATAGGAATGCACCACGATGCCTGATTTCAGCATGCTGTACCTGGGATTGAACTCATATTCCTGCATTTGCCAGGCAGGTGCTTAGACTGCTAGGAATACAGCGCTATCTCTCCAGCCCTACTAAAACTTTTTTTTACCATTGAAATTTCTGGGAATAGCAAGAGTTGTAAGTACCGAAACAAGGAAAATAATCCACATTCACTTGAACATATTAGTATACTTAAAAGACTCCACAGGAAAATTTTCTCTAAATATTAGGAATTATGAATGTATGCAAAAGAAGGGCTATAAAAATTAAATGTGAAGTTCAATACCTTTCATTGCTACCCACATCCTTTGAACTCCATAGAACATCAAAAGTATAGGTTTGTTTTATTAAATATCACTATTTTAAGATACCAAATTTAGTTCAGTCCCAATTAAAATCATATATATGTGTATGTCGTTCATGCACTTTCTTATTTGTTTTGCAGAGAGGAGCAATAACATTGTGTGATGACTAAACTTTTGGGAGAAATTAAAGTTGGAGATTGATAGAGGTAGGACAGATCAGAATATGAGTAATTTGTTTCATTTTCATGCACTGTGGTTGCCACTGTCATATATAATCAGCAGTACTGTATGCTTAAATAAATTCTGAATTTTAAAGTACACAGAGTATGCAAAAAGGAATAACCATAAAGCAGATATTCAACAGATAACCAGTAAATATTAACCTCACTCCTTTTACACAACTTAGTTGTTGTTGTTTAAAGAAGATGATTTAGGTATCTATGATTTTGGCCAATGTATTTTTTTTCATGGTTATATAACAGGCATTTATTAGCTAAAGAATGCCAAATGAATGACTACTTAAATACATAGTGTACTGGCATTTCTCTCAGCACACAATAAGTAGGACCACCCCATTCCTGCTGTCCTGGAACCTCCAGACCAGCTGATAGCAGAGCAGCCCACCTGCTGAGCTCCTGAAGGTCTGGTGTGTTTTAGCGGGATTTTGTTTTTCTTTTAGCCACTAGATTTTTCAGGAAAAATTTACCTGCTTTATACGAAGAATGCACCAGGGGGCCACTGGCAGTATAGTGAAATCCAAGTTCGTTTCCTACTTTTTCCCAGTATTTAAACTTTTCAGGTGTAACATATTCTTCAACCTTAAGGTGGCGTTTTGTGGGCTGCATATATTGCTCCAAGGTCAAACAATCTACTTCTGCTTCACGAAGTGCTTTCACTGTCGCATATACTTGCTCATCATTCTCACCCAAACCCAACATTATCGATATTTTTGAAATAACAGCTGGCTGGACCTCCTCGGCGTGCCTGAGCACACGCAGAGACTGGTTGAAGTTGGCCCGAGGATCTCAAACTTTCCTCTGTAATTCTGGAACTGTTTCTATATTGTGTGCGTAAACATCTAATCCTGACAGGGCAACCTTCTCCAATGCTTTAAGATCTCCTCGGAAATCAGGGGTGAGGCACTCCACCAGGATGTTAGGATTCCATCTCGGTCTACAAATGTCAATACAGCGTAGTCCAGGCCCCTCTCTGTAATTGGCCAATGTATTTTTTTTTTTTGTGGGACCAGGGTTCGAATTCACGACCTTGCACTTGCCCAGCAGACACTTGTGCCTCGGAGCTATCTCCCCAGCCCCTAGGCCAATGTATTTTGATATCAAATCAGAATTCTTAATATTTTACTATTTAGTAAAGTCAAAATCATGTTATTCACCAACAAATGCATCCTGAAGTACTGTTATGGTTTGTGTTTAGGTGTCCATCCAAAGCCTCACGCAGTAACTGGAGCAGGGCTCTAGAGGTTGTGATGAATTCATGATCAAATGCCAGGATTATGGATGTGGGTACTACACCTGCCCTGGGGCAGATAGCCTGAATACAATATACAGAAAGGAGAGAGGCTTGCTAGCTGTCCCAGTTGCTGTTCCTCCCTTTTTGCGCTTCACTGTTTCCCACCACCATGAACTGTTGCCCTCTCCCATGTACTATTCTGCCTTGGAGCCAGTAAAATATGGACTGAAACTTCCACTAACCTTGAGGTAAATAAACTTTTACTTCCTTAATTTTGCTTGTTGGGTATTTCGTCCCAGAAATGAGAGAAAAGTAACTGAGACAAGTGGTTAAAGTGCTAATATAGTTTGGGACATCGTATTTAATTTAAACTCCAAGTTGCAAATATTAGTATACAGGGCAAATTAAAGAAAATTTCCCAAACTTTAACTTGGTAGATTTTTAAATGAGTTCCTGTTTTTTCTTCGGTTAGCTTGCAAAACTCGAGGGATGTACAGATGAAATTAAAGTCTCTAAATACCCCATTTATCTGTTCAGACACACAGGAGATTCTAATGTGTCTTACACTTTCATTTCTGGCTTTCAGGGAAAAGAAAATTATCCCTCTCTTGCAAATAAGTTAGAGAATTCTTTTCCAGTTCATGTACTCTCAGCTTAGTTTACAATAAATGTCATGTTAATATGTCATCAGCAGGTTGAAAATTATTTCAGCTATAAATAAAATATTTATCCCACATGGTAGCTCCTATGCAGTGGAATATTGGAATGGTAATGAAATATTGGCTTCTGAGAACTAATGTGAGATGGTACATTAAATTTCATTTGTTTCTTTTTTGTGATGCTCTTAATAATCAGAATATGTGTATAATTCTGAGCGGTTGTGTTGTGATTTTACTGTTAACGTAGTAGGCACACCCTTTTCTCTGTACATTTACATCAGCTGCTAAACAATTCTGGGTATACATTCATGTTTTCCTCAAATATTTGTCAGTAGATATTTGGTTAAAATACGTTAGGCTTTTTAAGTTTCTAACTGGAAAATTTGTTAGTTTAATAAATATATCCATATGTCCGAACTTAATAGATTTTTTTGTGGATAAAAATAATAGATGTGAAATACTTTTGGAGAAGAAACAACAATAAATTACAATTCAATTATATTTTAAGTGGAGGGAATCTTGAGTTTAGATCTTCCCAGATTATAAAAGGAAAAAAGTGACCATGGTTTTTGCTACTCACATAAAATAATGTTAAAACAGTAAAAGAAGATATTGTATGACATATTTTAAATAAAAATATACTTTGAACATATCTGTGTCTACAGGGAGAGGATGAATACAGCTTGCTTTTGACTTTTGAAAGTGTTTCACAGAGGATTATCATGAACACACATATAATAATACTGACCAACAAAGTAAATAATTCTCAGATCAGTAGAAATATTATATTAAAAAATGTGAGCTCTAAAAGCTGAACTCTAGATTTCACCTGAAGCACCTTGTAGTTTTTACTGCTCAGATGAAATGTACTAATGAAAATAGAGAGAACATTTTTTTCATGAGGAATTGATCATAGAGCTATTCATTTTTAAAAGAAGAGGAGGTCTATTATTTAGAGCTATGAAAGCTGCTATTTAAAATAAAGAATTATTGGCATATGATACTAACTTTCTTTAACCTTAAAAATTATCATGAGCTAGGACTGGTGAGATAGCTCAGCAGACTAAGTGCCTGCTTTAGCTAATACAGAAACCAGGGTTCGATCCTCGGTTCCGCATGCTGCACCAGCTCCATCCTGCAGGGTATGCTGAGCCAGTAATCAAATATGGGAGTGGTGGCTCATGTCTGTTTTCTCAGCATTGTAGAGATGGAAAAGCAGCAAGATCGCTGTGAGTCCGAGCTGCATAGTGAGACCCTGTGCAAAATAAATAGTAAAATAAAAAAAATTACCACATGCTCACAAATTTAATTTTGGAATATTGAAAAGGTACATAGTTACAAAATAATGTCACAGTTATCTCAATAATCCATGATTTATGGTGAAAGATTATTATATAGTCATTTTTTTTTGTATTTTAGGGAAGGGTCTCCAGGATGTTCAAGGCTTCACTATTAGATCCTACTTGTAATGATCTGGCTGTTCACAGCCTCCCAAAAGCTGGAATTACATGCATGTGCCACCACACCCAGTCTCTATTGCCCTTTCAGTGTACCCTGAGGGCAGGGCTGGCATGGTAGGTCTGGGGACCGACCCCTCTTCTCTGTGCCTGCTTGCAGTCACTTTAATCCACTATTTGGCCATCCATTATAGTAATGTTTTAGAGCATTTTTATATAGTAATGTACATTTTAATTCAATCAGTATTATTTCAGTATCTATATATTTCAAAGATGGTAACCAAATCCTTGGAAGCATGTTATTAGTAATGTTATAAGTATGACATAATTAATCTAGCCAAATGGACTAGAGAACACTTTGAAGTGTACATCATTTAAAATTTTCCAAAGCATTTGAAAAACATTCAGCCTTTTCCAAGTTTCAGATTTGTTTTATTCATTTAAAAAAATTGCTGCTTTGTGACTGAGTATGGTGGCACACGTCTGTAATCCCAGTGCTTGGGAGGGTGTAAACAGGTGGATTACTGTGAATCTGATCTAGTATTGAGACCGTAAATACCCTGTAGCCCATTCCTTAAAATACAATAAATAGATAGATAAATAAATAGCTTCTTTAAAAATTCAAAGAAACAGAGCAGTGTATACAAAACAATGAAAGTCCATCTACCTTTAAATCTAACTGGAGGACATTATTCTGGTCAAGTTCAGATCTACAATGTTATTGATTCATATACTAATTGTTTAGAACATGTTATGGCTTATGTCTAGTTGTCCCCCCAAAGCTTCATGGAGTCACTGGGCGGGGACTTCTAGAGTTTGAGACTTGATCCATGATCCCTGGGATTATAGGTTTTAGTACTGATGGGATTATGGGTGGAAGTACTTCTGGGATTATGGGTGTAGCCTAGGGCGGGAGCTAAGGTGGAGAGCCTGAATTTACATAAAGA
>PVJA010022827.1:0-33780 GCA_004027025.1 Myocastor coypus | reverse complement strand
ACTGAAGATACTGTTTACAACTCAAAATACAAGAACCTAGATATACTTTGTACTTGTAGCATCATGCTCAGAGGCGAAATTAAAAGACAAAAATTCAGTTGTCATGTTTTCTGATACTTCACTTCTGTGACATTTAGTACTTCTATGACATATCAATAAAGCATTGTATTGAGAATTATTTATTTGATCACTCAGAAAATGTTTTGTCTTTTCAAAAGAAGAAATTGTATATTTCTAAGGGATAATGACATACTTCTGCTTATATATAAAATTCCCCATACCCCAACTGCTGTAAGCATTAAAACATATGTGTGAAATGTCTTAAATAATCCAAGAGGTTAAAAATAGAAGTAAAATTTTTAAATAATTAAAAGTAAATTTAAACTTACTCTTAATTGTACTGAAATGATGAGAGTTAAAAATGTAGTTTAGCTTTTTGAGTTGGTAGTATTACGTTAAAGAAATTTGTCACCTTTTGCACTTTTATGATGCTAAATATAACATTGAAATTATTTTATTTTACTTTATTTATTTATTTATTTATTTTTGTCTTTTTGAGACAGGGTCTCACTATGCAGTTCAGGCTAGCCTTGAGCTCACTTTTGTAGCCCAAGCTGGTCTCGAACTCGCACCGATCCTCCTGCCTCAGCCTCCCGAGTGCTGGGATTACAGGCGTGAGCCACCACGCCCGCCTGAAATTATTTTAGAAGTCTGTCATTTTTGTCTTATTTTGTGATTACATAAGCTGTTGTATGAGTAGTTTTTACTTCATTTTTATGTTTTCACAGTAAATTAGAGACATGCTCCTTGATGAATACAAGTAGTTTTTTCAGTATTTCCATTAGTACAAGTTTGCACTAACCTGGGTATGTACATGTACTGATGTCCTGTGAAGATGGAAATATTATGTACTGCATGCTCATTTTCAAGATGTGCATTTATACAATTATATTAGCCTTCTTAAAGTACTACACACCATTATTCTAATAGGTCTTCAAGGTACAAAATTATATCCTTTTCTGGCCATACTTAGATGCTACTACTGTATTTACAAAAATATGATTAACTATATTTTGTGCCTACATACACGTTAAATACTGGAAAATCTGAAAATTTGTCTATATACAATAAAAACCCCAGTGAGATATCCAATTGATGAAAATGTCACTGGTTCCAAAATGCCAACAACTGGCTAAAGCAGTGGTTCTTAACCTTTCTAATGCTGTGAATCTGCAGTACAGTTCCTCATGTTGTGGTGACCCCAAACCAAAAAATAATTTTGGTGGCTACTTCAAATTACTAATTCCAATAAATAACATTTCAGCCGGGCGTGGTGGCGCATGCCTGTAATCCCAGCACTCAGGAGGCTGAGGCAGGAGGATTGGTGTGAGTTTGAGACCAGCCTGGGCTACAAAATTGAGCTCAAGGCCAGCCTGAACTGCATAGTGAGACCCTGCCTCAAAAATAAATAAATAAATAAATAAATAAGTAAATAAATAAATAAATAAATAACATTTCACCATGGCATAGCATGGATTTAAATATGTATTTTCCAATGGCTTTAGGCGACCCCTGTGTTTTGGTCGTTTGACCCACCCACCCCTGGGGTCGTGACCCACAGGTTGAGAACCGCTGGAAACTATCCAGTTGGAGAGGCAAATGATGTACTGTATAAAATAACGTAAATCTGAGAGTCTAATATTTATTTGACTCATGAAATTAACTCATTTGTTAATCTCAGTAATATGTGATGCAATTAATTATGTTAATTTGTAGTGATTATTTTCATCACCTCTGCCAAATAACCCAGAATAATGGAGGTCATGCTGCTATGTTGAATTGTCAGGGATCAAGTAATCCATTTTTGGGCTGCAGAGATAGCTCAGTGTCTAAGTATCTACATGGCAAGTGCAAAGCCCCAAGTTTGATCCCTAGTATTGCTTGCTGTGCCAACCCTGCAACCCCAGTGTTATATGCTGTCCACAGAAGTAAGGCATGGCGATGCACTCCTGTAATCCCAGTGAGGGGGAGGCCAAGACTGGAGGATCACTATAAGTCTGCATAATGAGCTCCCATATCCAATGAATTTTTTAAAAAATATATCTTCCATATTTATATCCGAGGTTCCTCATGTAGTTCTAAAATGTGAAGTAACAAAGAACAATATAATTACAGAATTCTATGTTTTAATTAAAAACTTAATGTTTAGGTTGAGAATTCAATAACGGGGGAGGGTGCTTCAAAGGTTTTTCTTAGTAAAAAAGAGCTAAAAATTTTATATTCCTACATGGAACCTTCAATCTTAAGTATATGAAGTAAAATCAAGAAATGTATTGAAATGTTTAAATTTTAAAAATTTATTATAATAAAATATATATTATCATTAATCTCCATAAAAATTGTCCTCTTCAGTCATTCTCATCCTATCATTCTTGCCACATTCTGAAGCAGTTCTGGAAACCCTCTTTACTGAGTGTCTTTCATAACAGTGTCATCTGTCTCCATGTCTTGAATGCACCCAAAATATTTACAATTCATGAAAATGAAAACAACACTGACATTCCATCGCACACTAGAAAGAATGGCTATCATCAAGAAGTCAACCAGCAACAAATTTTGGAAAGGCTGTGGGGAAAGAAGAACCCTTCTCCACTGTTAGTGGAAGTGTAGACTGGCAAAATTTCTATGGAATTCAGTGTATAGGTTCCTAAAAAAAAAAAAAAAAAGAAACTACGATTGGAAGTCAGATTCAATCCAACTGTTGCCCCTATGTGAATTTTTACAAAAGAACTGAAAACATCATATCATAGTGATACCTGTGCAACAATGTTTACAGTGGCAAACTTGTTATAGCAAAATCTTGGAAACAAACTAAATGCCTGTTAACTGAGAATGGATAAAAAAGATGTATGCACACATACAGGATAACTAAGATTATTATACTACTAATTTCTAACTGCATTTTTATAGGTAGCATTTAATGCTTAAAAATTTTATGCAATGGAGTACTACTCAGCCATAAAGATGGATGAAATTGAAACTTTTATAGGTAAATGGATACAACTACAGGCTTTACTCATAAATGATGTAAATCAGACCTACATATTGTCTCCCTAGTGTAAGAATGTGAATGTACAAATAAAATCTGAAAGGTACGATAGATAGTAAAGGGAAAGCAACTGCTCAAAAAGAATGAACAATTGAGATGAGGGAAATGAAAAAATAAAGGAAAAGAAGAGGAAAAAATTATTCATGTATATAGACAGGATATTCAAAATGATTGAACTATTAATTTCTTTTTTTTAGAATTATTTTTTTTCTTGTTTCAGAACTTTTGTTTGTTTATTTATTTTTATGGCCGGCTCAGCCTGCCCTCAGGGCAGGGCTGGCGCAGCATGTGGTGCAAGGGACAGAACCGCGGTCCCTGCAGCCGCCCAAGCTTTCCTAAACAGGCGCTTTAGACCACTGAGCCATCCTACCGGCCCCAAGAACTATTAATTTCTATCTGCATTTTTAAAGGTAGCATTTAACACTTAAAATTTTTATTTGAACCGATTTTCCATGCTTACATCTGGTAATTTGAGCAATTAAACTGAAGAAAACAATGTGCAATCTAACAATCATGTGAATTCCTACCATCTTTGGTTTTTGGCAATTATATATCATTTCTATTGTCTTATCTATTATTTTCTTTTTTCCCTAAAATAAAAAAATTAAAATAATGAAAACAAAATATTTACATTGCATGGTCATTTTGGCTTTAGGAGAAAGCCAGAAGTGCCATGTTGACCAATGCAGTGAATAAGATGAATGAAAACACTTCATATTGATTTTATGGGCATGCTTCTCAATTGACTGAGTAGGGTAGTATGAGAAGCTACATGCTTCATAAGTTTTAAAAACACGAGCAGAGCATTGTGGCATACACCTGTAATCCCAGCACTCAGGAGAATGTGGCAGGAAAACTGATGCAAGTTTAGCTGCACAGGGCTACAGAGTGAGTTTAAGGCACAGCCTGGAATTCATAGTAAAACCTTCCCTCCAGTAACGCAAAGCAAAGCAAAATAAAACAGCCCAATGCAACACCACCACCACCACCAACAAAAAAAAGTCATGAAATAGAACTTCCAAAACCACTTTACAAAGTATCAAGACAATGGGAGAAGTGTGTTCAAAGTAATGGTGAGTATTTTGACAAAGGGGAATGGCAATGTGTCTTTTACTAGAATAAATATTATGAATTTAAATATTCACCATATATTTGATCACCCCTTGTGCAACTTTTGTATATCTCAGCAGAATACTAAAATGTCAGTGGGTATGGGTTGAATATAAACAAATGAATCTTAATATCGTTTTGGAAATACTCATTTGCACGATGACAAATATCAGCTAGGTAAGGTGCTAAATTAGTTTTCATTATTTCATGAAAGTATTTTGGCGCCTCAGAAATTGTCCTTAATTTTACCCATATACTTCTTTTTAATTGTATGGAAGGGTGCTCAGGGTGTTCAGGGTCTCACTACTAGATCAGACTTGCAGTGATCTGCCTGTTTACAGCCTCCCAAGAGCTAGGACTACAAGCATATACCATCACACCCAGTCTCTTTACTCACATACTATTGTATGCTCTCTTTTTGACTATATAATCTATAGTAGCAATTTTCCAATGTACTTACATAAATGTTTTATGAAATAAGAGAGGCACATCATTTGGAAATGAGTGCGTCTCGATCTGCAGGAAGTGGAAGACAAATGAGGGAAAGGGGACTAAGAAGAATTAAAGTGTGTCAAGTGCATGGAACTACTCCCTAAAAAGGATATAAGCATTATGTACTTCAAACAAGTGCTAATGATAAATTTATAAGAATAAAACATCTTTATATATTATAAAATAAAATTAATCCAAGAAACTTGGGCACTTGATCATTTTAAATTTAACTGATTTCATTTCTACATATCAGACAATGATTGCTTCATTTATTTGACCTTTCATATCTTTTAGTCATTAAATATTTATGAAGTTTGTAGTACTATGTGACAGGCACTATTTGTGATGCATTCACTTACATTCTCCTCCTACATAAACACATGCATGTGCAGGTACAGTAGTAGCTCCATAAAGATGACCCAGTACATGAGTTTCAGTTCATATCATATAGCTACGTTATATTGAAATGAACTAGATTATGTATAATGTGCCATGAGACTTATTTTTTCAAATATTAAAGATAACACTAATTACAATGTTTATTTCAGCCACTTAGTAGTTATCAACTTCTAACAGAGGGTATAAAAAGGGTGAACCTTATCAATATGGTGTTATGGTGTATGAAAATGTTACAGTGATATCCATTAACTTGTACAATTAATGTAGTTTATTTTTTATTTATTTATTTTTTTTTTGTCTTCTTGAGACAGGGTCTCACTATACAGCTCAGGCTGGCCTTGAGCTCACTTTTGTAGCCCAGGCTGGTCTCGAACTCGCACCGATCCTCCCGCCTCAGCCTCCCGAGTGCTGGGATTACAGGCGTGCACCACCACGCCCGGCTAATGTAGTTTAATAAATAAAATAATTGAAGTATATTGGAAACTTTTGCCTTAAAAATCTTTTATTCTGAAGGTAAAAGTACGAGAGAGAACTTACTCACACTACTGTTGTTCTTTAAGACAACAAGGAATATGATGCCTATCTGTCTTACACCAAAGTGGATCAGGATACCTTCGACTGTGACAATCCTGAAGAAGAACAGTTTGCACTTCAAATACTTCCAGATGTCCTGGAGAAACACTATGGATATAAACTATTTATCCCAGAAAGGGATCTGATCCCAAGTGGAAGTAAGTACTTTCCAATTTTATATTTAAAACATTCAGTTTTACTTAAAATATTATATGGAAGCTTCAGAAATCAGAGCTTAGTAGACAGTCTGTCCCCAGAAGAGATGTGTATCACATCAAATGTTTGCCCACCACCTATATTCTGACTTTTTAGCATAAGAACCTTTAAAAATGACACACATTTACATACACATACATTTTAGGTATAGTTTTCAAATTGTGTTTTAATAGTATTTTTTAAAAATAATATTGCCTTAGTATGTTGAAAAAAATGTTACTTAAAAAGTATATAAAATTAAAATTGATCTGTTTAAATAGATTTTAGTTCCAAAACTCTCTTCTGTCATTGTTCTACTTTTCCTTCTAATCACACTCACAAATCAAAGTGAACATTGCCTTTTAAATGTATAATTCCTTATGACTTGTTACTTTTTCTCAGATTTTGGGAAAACTTACACTTAAAAAGTATATGAAGCAACTGGCCGTGACATTCAATTATTTAAATTACTTATAAGAAATTCTGGACACTTTGAGCTTACATACCCATCTTAAGTAGTGCTACACATACTGGAAGCTATATTTGAACTTTTAGAATAAATTCAGTTTCAAGACAAAATATATACTTTGTTCTTTTTAATGTTTTCAAGGTATATATCATAAAGTGTATGGCAAATACAGAAAAGCCAAAGATATGGTCCCTACCCTCCAAGAACTTTACAAATGCCACTGACAGCAAATAAATCTAATGTAACTTACTTGAAGATGTGTGGTCAGCTAATATCATTGGGAGCAGAAACTTGAACTGGAATCTACAATCCAGAGTACAACAAACACATGATAATAGAAAGAAAAGTTTTCATTTTCCAGTACTTTACAGTATATAAAATGATTTCATGTACATTATTTGATTTCTTATTTAACATAATCTGAACCTAAAAAAAAAGAATAGATAGTGCTACATTTGTGTTACTATTGAGGAAACAAAACCTCAACGAAGTCACAACCAGAGAGCATGCAAATGGCAGAGCTTAAATGAAAAACCATGTCTAACCTGTACGTTTCATTCTTCTAAATCACTCAATTAATATTGCATATTCAGATTATCAGCAGTTCATCATGGTTATTAAAGTGATACAAAACAAGCAGAAACAGCTGTGTTTTGCTTGTTTATCTCTTTTCTTAGGTTGTACAAATATGGATGTATATATGTGTTCATACTTTACTACGCATACTTAAATCTACATAATAACAACCAATAAAGCAAAATTGACTGCTCTATTTTTGTACATATGAGAATTATAAATCAGAGTGTTCCCCAAGCTTCTTCCTATGCCCCTTCATTCTTTTGTCTTTGGAATTTCCGCCGTTTTAATGACTTGATGTACCATTATATACTGATATATTGCCAAAGGAGCATCCTGATGTCTCGACATTTTTTATTCTTCTGTTTTTCTCTCAAAAAGATCAATTCTTGCATTTTTCCATTCATATCTCTGTCATCCTAGTGTATGACCCAATTACCTTATTTGTACAGTACTGCTTACTTGTCTGCATTCCATCTAGCCCTATTAATATCGTTAACTGTCCATTATTTCTTGCAGGACAAAAGCCTGAATGCTTAACTTAACATTTCTGAAATCTGCCAGCCGGCCAGTTTTATAACTTAAATTTGTCTACTATAATTTCTTCTACTCAAGGCTTCCTCTCTGTTAAAACTATGACTTAAATTAAGATTCTGTGACTCTGCAATGCTTTTGTTTATGCTAGTCTTGATATCTTGGCAAATCTTATTTATTTATGTATTTATGTGTTTATTTTTTTGTGGGACCAGCATTTGAACTCATGACCTTGCACTTGCCAGGCAGGCACTTGTGCCACAGAGCTATCTCCCCAGCCCCACAAATCTTATTTATTATTCTCTTACAAAATCTATAAAACTATGTCCAGTCCTGGAGTTCAGGGTAGATAGGGACTTACTTGACTAAATTTTGTATCCCTGTTATAATTTGTATTGCCTTTTAAATTGATTGAGATTACCATCTATTTCTATCTGGTATAATCAACAAGACTATAAGCTCCATATAGGTACTACATGTTATTTACCTTCTTACCATATTGCCTTTTAAGAGAAGATCTGAGGTCATTGGGTATTAGATGCCTGTTAATTTTTTTAACAATGTGCGTTTAAGGTAAGCAGTGATGAGAATAAAATGAAAAGTGCTTAAATATTTATATCACAATATTTGAAAGATGTTTTCTAGACCAGGAGTGATGGCTCATGCCTGTAATCCCAGTGTTTGGGAGGCTGAGAACAGGAGGATCACTATGAGTCTGATCTGTGTAGTGAGACCCTGTAAGCCTGGTCCTAAATACAATAAAAAAATTTCAAAAGTTTTAGAAGACATTTTTCTTTTAAAAGGTATGGGAAATTTTACCTGAAAGAAAAATTTATTGGTAATTCATAAGAAAAATTTCAAACTTTAGAATAAGCATAGAGTGGTGCTTCAGTTTATGAACTTAATTTGTTTTATGATTTGGGGGAAGATGTAACCCAATGTGAAGTTTGTATGCTTCAACAAAGTTTTGCTCATTGCTTGTATTTGCAAACTCCGACCAGAAGCATTCATAAATCAAGACATATAGACAGATATCTATATAACAGATATAACAAATTTTATCAATGTAATGTCATACAGAGATACAGAGAATATATATATTATGATATATAATATATGTTAAAAGAATACTTAGAAGATACTTGTCAATCTCTGATGAAAACTCATTTTTTTGACCTCATTAATTAGATGGCTATAGATTTCAACGTGCTTACCAAATACATTTTATATAATGTAGGAATTCAGCAAAATACATCTTGAGGGATAATTGCTTAAATTTAATCAATGTAATATCATTACCAAAGTGGAAGCAATGTTATGTGTCAGGTCATTTTCTGTAGAACTCAGGGTGATCCTGATCATTTGGTCTTCTTCCAGTAGCAGCACCATAGCTGAAACACTTTTTTAACCAACCTCAACAAGAAACTGGAAAATGGCAGTGTTGCTCTCTGAAAATGATGTCAATGATTTTTTCCCTAATGCAGAAATGAGCACTTCACCATTATGCACATTAGAAAGGGAAAGGGAAATCACAAGCAACTCAGATGATTCACTTTACCTGGGATTCAGTAATAGCTTGCTCAACGTGGAATGAGGCAGATATTATGGTGGATGAGAGTGAGACCAGAAAATCGTAAGAGTAAGAAAGATGTACTTTACAATTGTGTGCTTTTACAGGGCCAATTGGATAACTTGACAAATTAAGTAATTCAATATATCAACTTACCCAAATAGTTGTTTAGGTGTGGCATAGTCTGACAGTCTTGCTGGATTATAGGTACAAGGCTTGCGCAAATCATAGAAGTTTCCTAGCTCTAAACTTCAGATTTTTATTATGGCTTATAATACACTCAAGAGGGGCTAGGGAGATAGCTCCGTGGCACAAATGCCTGCTTGGCAAGTGCAAGGTCATGAGTTTGTACACTGGTCCCACAATAAATAAATAAATAAATAAATAAATAAATAAATAAATACATTCAGGAGATAACAGGAACTAGGCCCCTGGTTTCCTTGGAAGTTGATAGCATCAGATTGCCAGAGATATTTTAGTTAATAGAAGATCATTTTGATATTTTTCGTATTGTACAAGCATTAGACTGAGCAGGAATGTGGACCTTGGGTCCTCATTCGGGCACAGGAAGACGTCTTTTATCCTATGCCATTTGGAACAACTATGTAGTTTTTAGATGTAACCACTGGAGGGTGTTTGATTTTAATCCTTCCTTCCTGAACGAGGAACTTCATGTTCTCTGAATTGCGATTTGCAAGTGTAACCTGCAGTGGTTCTTAAAAAGGCCCTTTGACAATTTTTCTTTTCCATCAACATTTCAGAGCTAGCAGAGCAGTCACCATGTCACGATTAATGAGTTTTCCCTTGGCATTTTTACCACACATTCAGGAAGTCGATGAAGTATATGAATAATATACTTGATTTACACATGAATGACAGAGTAGAACATTTTGGACTTAGTGTATGTGTGCTATTAAAGAAACTTCTGTGGTCTGTATCTGCAGCCATTGGTACAAATTTAACAGGTTATGTTATATAAATATAGGCACATTCCTCTGAGAAAACCCTAGTTAAAATATTATAAGCTATGTTTGTCCCTCACATATCATCTAAAACATGTTGAACTAAGCCTGCTCCTTCTTACAAAAGCCAGCACTGAGGCCTTTGAGGACTATTAAAACAGACTTTATAAGATCATTCTTGATTTATAACAATAATTTTCTATGAATCAAGTTAGTGAAGTACATGCAACAATGTTTAGTGTCTTCTCTTTTCAGGTTTACTCAGTTTCTTTTATATGACTCTTCTGGTATTTAACTCAGCTTGGTCAACATACAAACCTCTTCAATCCAGTTTCAAAAGTACAGGAAAATTTTCTCTCCTTCTTCCTCTTTCTCTTTGTCCCCCTCTTGCTCTTCATCACCCTCCATCTCTCCCTCCTCTCTGACCTCTCTCTCTTACGCTCCTCGTTGAGTGTTCTCCAGTCTCTCTCTAAGAGTTTTCAAGGTTTAATACAAACAGGTCACTTTCCAAGATAAGCCGTATGTGTCTGTGTCTCTTTGACTTTCCCATATTTCTTACCGGGAAAATGTTGCTCTTTGGTAATTAGGACATGGGAATATTTTATACAAATTTCTTTTTCTAAATGCTGAACTGAAGGCTTCAGATTAGAACATTACTTTCCTGGCAATGATTACTTTTACATCCTCAAGCCTGAGGCCAAGATCATCTTTATGTTTTCTCAGGTTAGGTGCCTGACTGTGGCAAGAATTTTTGCTTTCCAGTAAAAGTTTGATCTGTTTCTTCTTAGACTAGAAACATCTGTCCCTGAGAACAGTAAAAGCAACTTTGTTGCCAACAGGCCTCTGAATGTCAAAAGTGACAGGCAACCGAAAGAAAGCCAGATAGAAAACACCCTACTCAAACTGCCTAACACATTTGAGAACTACAGATTTTCTCACCACTACAGCTGCTGGATTTTGTAGTCTAAAATACACTACACAGAGCACATAGTGTTCATGGGGCCTAGTGGATCCTTGAGGAATGAACAGATGTGCTCTCAAGCTGACATGTGACCAACAGAACCCAGCTGTGCAGTTGAGATCTTGAGATTGGGGACATTATTGGATGAGTACTGTTCAGGCTCTTAGTTCTATCTTATCTCAGTTTCTGTAGAAGTTAAAAAACATAAAAATATAAAAGGATATTGAATCAGGCTGAGGGCCTCAGGTCAGATGCAGTAAACAATATTCTAAAAATAAAAGTAGAAACAACCCAATGCTGTAGTTTTGTTCCCCTTTGAGAGAAATCAGGTAGGTATTTAAAAGTGAATGTACAATATTTATATTATATTTTGAGCCCATTCCACCTGAAGATTTATACAAAGCTATAAATGTCTCTGAGAATTTGAAAAGAAAATACTTTCACAGATTTTTACCAGTTTTTCCTTTTGTTCATAAGATCATAAGGGTCTCTGAGTTAATTATCTCTGCATGACTGCACCAGATAAAAACACTAATGAACTAAAAATATCTTCATCAATGTGGCTGATCAACCATGTCTATTGAAATTATTCCTATAAATTTGATCTCAAGTATCAAATTGTCTTTCCATTTGTTTTCATGCTCAATTTTCCATGAGTTTCTCTCACTCAAGACTCCTGGAACTCCTTCACTAATTTAAGAATAAAATTTGAAATGTCTGATCACATTTGCTAGACTTTCCTCACCAGTCTAATGTTTAGTTCTTTAATGCTTAAGACTAACCATGCTGACAATGAAATAACAAATAACTAGAGAATACATCTGGTGTCAGATGATCCCTAGTCACATCTGAAGTGAGGCATGCAAAAGACATTTATGTACATGGGTTTGTAAGTTTCATTGCCAATAGTTCCTCTAATAGCTGAACAGATTGTCTACCATTCAAGTTAAGTTGTCCTTGGGGAGTAATAAAATCCTTTTCCAGGCAATCTAATGTCTGTGACCTAAAAAGTTCAAGGCAGCAGTGACATGTATGACTATGGAAATTTAACACGTTGTGTGAAATTTACTCACATGTAATACAATTAGATATGTCCAATGTCATCTTTATGTGAGAGTCTAGAGGGAGGGAACTATACCTTAACATGCTCAGAAATATACTAATATAAATAGGATAGTTTTCTCATTAAAATTTGAGATACAGGTTAGGTTACATTTAGTCAAATTTCACTGGTACATTTATTTGCAGTTCACGGAAGAGGTACTTTAAAAGGAAATCAAAACAAAAAGAAGAGAGAGACAGGACAGTGTTGCTTTAAGCACTGAAGCTAATACAGTAAAGGCTTACAGTGAATACCTTCATGCCATATGGGGCAAGGTGGCACTGTTGAGATGTATTTACATCAGTTTCTCCATTTCTAGTGAAAGGAGGGAGAAAAAGAACACATTTTATAGATTCCTTCTGTGCTACATTTTGCTTTAAAATTTTGGAATATGCTCTGGATGTGTCCCCATTACCAACTTCTCCTCTCTGTATGGGGGTAAAAAAGGAAGATAAATATGTGAATAGCATTCCAGGGTGGCCATTCCCCACCATCATATTTCCTCAAGCACTCACAAGTGAAATACTAAAAAGGTAAAGGACTTGCTAACAGAAATATAGTCTCACAGGAGGATCACTATGAGTCCAAGCTGTGTAGCAAGACCTTGTACCAAACAAACAAACAAACAAAACAAAACATTAAAAGAAAGAAATAAAGCTGGGTGTGGTGGTGCACACCTGTAATCCCAGAACTTGGTAGGCTGAGGCAGGAGGATCACTGCAAGTTCGAGACCAGCTTGGGCTACAAAAGTGAGCTCAAGGCAACTTGAAATGCATAGCAAGACCCTGTCTCAAAAAAGAAAAAAATAAATAAAAATAAAAGAAAGAAATATAGTCTCAGAAGTCAGAGGGATAGATCAACATTTCTTGGATACATCAGGTTTCAGTAAGTCCGGGTTAAATGTTGCTAGTCTCACTAATCAAAATACTTGGATTTTCATTCTAGTCACCAGAGAGAAATAATCTTACCTAAGACCTTTAGCCCAGTGGGAAATTACCAGGTCAATGACTTCCTAGGGGAGTAGAAAGGGAAGATTTTTGCAGAGCAAATAATATCACACATAAGAAGTATGTTACCACACACACTTGGATAAATGAAAATTGTACTGCCTAAACTCTAAGGAAGACAAAGCAGAATTTTACATAGCAGAAGTTGCATCAAAAGCTTAGCAACACCATTCATTGCAGGCTCAACTTGTGTTGCACTTCTACTAGGTTAGTACTTAGTATCATCATCTAGAACCCAAATATTTTCTGTGAGACTACACTACAAAGTACACCACTAGGGCTGGGGCAATGGCTAAGCAGCATAATCTCCTGTCCATCAAGCATAAGGCCTTGAGTTCAATCCGAGGTTCTTCAAAATAGGGAAACTAAAGTTGTAATACATTGTCTTTGTGATAATTTTCCCAAATGAATAATTATATTTTCTGACCAGCAAATTAACTCAGCAGATTAAAGCACCAAAAAGCAGGCACAGGGGCTGGAGGGTTGATCCCAGAGCCTCCATACTGGCCCAGCCCCTAGGGTGTGCTGAGACAGCAATTGAGACTGTGCCTGCTTGTAACCCCAGCTCTTGGGAGCCTATAAAGAGGCAGATCACTATGAGGCCAATCTAGTAGTGTGACCCTCAACACCCTATACATCCTTCCCTAAAATACGAAAAAAAAAAAAAGAAAAGAAAAAGTAGATATTTTTTGATATATGAAAACCTATATTGGTTTGATTTTAAATCTTCAACAATTAACATATACTTTTATATTACTGGTGACTATCAATTAGCTAATGTTCATCAGAAATTAATAACATATAATCTGTTTTCATATTTCTTTAATTAATTGCTGCTTTATATATCTTTAAGTTTAAGCATATCAACTCACTGCTACTATTCTGTTATTTGAATCAGACAGCATACCATAATAAATTGTACTTTGTGGACAGCCTATATTTTTGATCTTTAACTCTTTTTAAAAATGTATTGCTTGCCCTTAATAATAAATTTGATATAAATACAAGGGCCAACATAAAACAAATGAGGAGGAAATAATTGATCAATTTGAGAAATCCAATTACCAGTAGAAAATAGCCAGACCCCTAAAATTCATGAATACAGAATTTTTGGCTTTCTTTATCTCTTTTTCCAGGAGACCCAGAACTTGAGAAGAAAGTACTACAGGGTTATTTGGAAAAATGTGTATATCCCATTAGAAACAGTTTCCTTAGGCTGCTGCCTTCCTGCTTCTATTTCCCTTTTTTTTTTTTTTTTTGCTTTGATAATAACTGGCACAACTTATTTTTAAGTCACTAGTCTAAGTCCAATCATTCCTTGAGTGCACTAGAATTTTTCTTTACACAGCTCTTTCTGTACAAGATTTTAAAATTAAGTTTGTTTTCATTCTATTGGGGTTTCAAGTAGTTAATTTCATTGTTTTGTACCAATATTAATGCTGTTGGCATGAATTTTCTTCATTTTTTCACATCCCAAAGAGGATTTCTTGACAACGCAGTTTCTTCAAGATATATTCCTCAGTCCCTGCCAAATCCTAGCACAGACAAAAGGAAAATTTCCTTACATTTTTCACTTACAATGTGAATATTTTGTGCCAAACTAATCACCCTTATCAAGACTGTATTCATAGGGGGTTTTCTTTACCAGATTGTGAAAATTCACAGGTTAAGTACAATTGCTTTTGTTTCATGTCTGCTACTCTGATGTACTCTCACAGACTTATCTAGAGAAAAAGAAGTTCATCAGACGCAGGCCCCTTGGCCTTTCCTATCATCAAAAGTAACTTGAAACCAAAATTCACAGAGAAATGACTTATTGACCTTTGTTTGAGAAATACATTGTATTTTGTGTGGAAAAGACTTTTAAAGGATCCTTGCTACTTAGTTGCTAAATTTGAGCAAGTCAAGGCAAGATTTAGTGAATAGAACACACTCTGTGGATTTAGGGATCTTTTTTTCTGTTCAAAAAAGGTTTCTTTATTATTTCTCTGTGGTAAAATGCTTTTGAAAACGTTTTCTGAAGGTTTCTAAAATGTCTTCCACAAAACCACAGCCTTACTAGAGCAAATCCCATTGCTTGTCAGAGACTATACCAAGGACCAGCAATGTCTTAACTTGATATTTGTTTCTCCTTAGTTTATTTGGAACTTTTCCAAACGTAACCACTCTGCTTGGTCTCAAATTCAAGGAGAGCAAAACTTTTCTGTATAGATCGAAACAGTAAATATTTTAGAGTTTGTTTTATCCATATAATTTCTAATGCATCATATTCTCATTTATCCCATTTTACAAACAACTTTGAAAAAGGTAAAATAAAATATCACTCAGTGCAAGGGCACATACAAAACAGTGTACTGGCCTTAGTGGATCAGGCTCCAGGTCATAGTCATTAAATACAGACATGAAACCCCCAACTAAGAGGGGGATTAATTTGCGTACATAATTCATGCACTCCAGTAATAATTCTCTGGCTAAATATTAGCAAGTAAAAAAATGAATGTTGCTAATTTTGTCTCTTTCTTACTTATATTTTTCATGATATTTATATTCTTGTTTTTTCTCAAAGAAAAAACATGAGTAGAAGAAAGACTTGAAGGGGAGGAAGAGGAGAGGAAGTAAAAAGGAGATGAAAGAGAGGAAAAAAGGAAAGCAATAAAAGAGCAAGAGAAATAGCAGAGGTAGGGATAAAAGAAAAAGAAGTTAAAAAAAGAAAAAGAGAAGGGAAAAGGAAGGGCTGGGGAGATAGTTTAGTGCTCTAGGCACCTGCCTAGCCAGCGCAAGCATCTGAGTTCCATCCCTAGTGCCCCATGTCATGCGGGCTCCAGAACCCGGGACGCACCTTGCTGGCCACTGAAACTGAGTGTGGTGGTGCATGCTTGTAATCACAGGGCTGGGAAGGCTAACAACAAGAGGATCACTGTGAGTCCCAGCTGCCTAGCAAGATCCTGTACTGAATAAATAAATATTTTAAAAAATATGGAAAGAGAGTTGATTAGATAGTTCAGTGCAGTAAATGTCTGCTTAAGCAAGCAAAAGGACTGGTGTTTGATCCCTGGCACCACATGACTCACCAGCCCCATCCGCACATGTGCTAAACTGGCCGGCAAGTCTTGGCATGGTGGTACATGCCTGCAATCCCTGCACTGTAGAGGTTGAAAACAAAAGAATCACCACGAATCTCAGCTGCATTGTATGACCTTGTACCAAATACATAAGAAGAGAGGAGGAAAAAATAAAGAGAGAAAATGAATGGCAGGGAGAAAAAAAGAGGGGAGAGTCAGAATATGGAAGCCAGGAAGTAGTCTCTCCTTTTCTTTAGAACCAGCAGGCACATAAACGCAACTCCCCAGCTGCTTTCAAATCCTGAGATTGTTGCCCAGCCACTGATCACCATCCCAAGAAGTGAAATGCAGGCTCCACATCTGAAAACTTCTACTTGGTTTTTCACCAAGTGACATGGAGCACAAGATTCAAGGCCTAAGCAAATCGCTTGTGTTTTCTTTGGGATCCTTAGGCTGTGTCTACCCAGGGAAAATTTTGATGTACTGACTGACTGCAGTGCATATGATTAATGTATATGTAGGGCAAACTAGGATAATTTAATTTTTTTCTTCCATAGCAGGTTTTCAGCTGGAATTAACTGGATGGCTGCCTCAGCTCTCCACTAGGTTTTGCCAGGATAAGCACAACTAGTGCAGTATTCAGGAGACAGAGACCAACCCCTCTCGCCAGGGTTCCCTTCAATACCCACATCTTGGGCAGCTGAGCATAGTGGGATCTGTCATGACAGGCATTCCTTCTGAGGGCAAATGTAAGTTCTTCCCAAGCAGTTTCTAAGAAGCTCCAACAAATCTAAATTTTGAAGTCTGCTTAGCTGACAAATGGCAAAATGTAATAGATGGCTGAAGTAGTAAAACTGTACTAATAGGAAAAAATGTATACTACAGTTTTCCCTTCTCCATCCCAAAAAGAAGTCAGCAGAGCCAAGTTCTGCCATGGGTCAGTCAGAGTAAGTAAGTAACATGTATGTGTATAACTTATAAATAAAGATATTTTGTTTGTAATATTTAAGCGGATATAGCTTTGTATAGATATAACTTTTATTTTAAAAGTATATTTAAAAATTGTGTTTAGATGACATGCCAACACATAGAAATTGTGTTGTTCTGAGAAGTGTGTTCTGTGTCTCCGGACAAGGTTTGTACACAAACATTATTTTTAAAATTGAATTACCATCGTCAATTAATAAAGGAAGAGTAATAGTCAAAGTAACCTATTGGCAAATTATTTGGTAAACAATATTTCCATAAAATTAACAACATCCATTATTCACCTGGTAACATGGTATTCTCATGGATTTCTTCACTGATACCATGATTCTGAGCATGGGATTTGTTTTGCTATGGAGAAGAGGTAAAAAATGTGAAAGATGCATGATAGTTTATTTTACTATATCTTACAGATTCAACTTCTAATGATGAAGCTTCCCACATAACTTCTTTCTTTTTGGGAGCAGAAAGAAAGGAAGAAAATGAAGAGTCTTCCACTCTATTGAAACTTTCTACTTTTCCTTCCGTTCTCTTTCGCCAGTTATCTAAATGATAATTACAGAGAGAAAAATTTCCCATGGCTACTTGTGTGGTGTTTTGTTGTTGTTTTTGTTTTGTGTTGTTTTGTTTCTTCAGATTGAATTTTGGATTATTCCTTTCTGAGTATATAATCTCTGGAATAAAACAGGGTTCCATCATGACCAAGGAACTAACTGCCTTATCCCCTCAGATACAGCTGTTGAAACTACTGCATGAGAAAGCCCTGCAATGTATTAAGTCAAAATTAAAACAGCCTAAAGGACAAATTGTTAAATCGGCAATTCTATGTGTATCACTTTAAAATGGTTTTATTTATCTGGAAGGTGTGTAGAAAGTTTGTTCACTTTTACTTATGAAAGATTTTTTGTTGTTATTTTTCTTTTTGCTGCTAAATGGTAGAAATGAAAATCTGGAAAAGAGAGCTTATCTGTAAAATATGCATCTGTAAAACCGTTTCTCTTTTCTAATAGTTTGTACTGGGCTGTTTGGTGTCCTGACACTGTATCCTGAATGTGACTTCCTGAAAGCAGTCTGTAACCCTGGGCAGATTTTCAGCAACAAATGTTGGCTTTGCTTCTGTAAGCACTGCTTTTGCTAGAGGGCACTGTACATTAGATAAGGCCTTGCGCTCTGCTTAGTAAAGATAGCATTCTGGTGCAGCATCTGTGTCCAAGTCTCCATTTGTTAACACATGTGTGCATTTCCTCTTTTGGCAGTTAAGACTTGGGAATCATAATTGCAAAAGGATTATTCCATGGGATAAACAAACCTAGGGTTAGTTGAGTGTTTCTCTACCATGAAAATACCATAACATATTTATTCCACTTTCAGAATTGCTCCACAATGCAGAGCAAAGACTTACGTCTCAGTTGTTCAACTCTGTCTCTTCCTTCATCATTCATTCCATGCCATCCCCCATCTCCAATGCTACAGTTCAATTTTCTTAGGAACAAAATGCAGCTGACTCAAGTTAAACTCGTGGGTATATACTATTTCTCTATCTCTCAGTTTCAAGGGCAAAAGAGCGTAATGTTGCAAATGAGAAGATACCTTGAAAACTATCTTATTATTCTGGAAGATATTTGTCACCAGTTCTGTATCATATATCATTTGTATGCATAACTTTCCTAATTGTTTAGTGGTTACAAGTGAGAAGCAATATATATATATATATATATATATATATATATATATATATATATATATATAGTTACCATTTGAAAGTCAATAATAAGACTAAAATGTATAATTATTATTTGTCAATTAAAATCAACATTATTAATGTAAAGATAGAAAAGGTAGAGGAAAGGCAAGCCAAACTCAAAAGTACGGTAACCTCACAATTAGTGGAATGATCCAATTATCTTTTTATTGACCCACTGATTACTTTTTCACTTTAAGTATTAGCCTTGGAGCCTGCCTTGAACTAAGTGACTAAATAAATAGATAATCAGTGAAATATACCAATGCTCTGGAAAAGTCAGAATTTGTGTTGGTCAAGAGGACACTGTAAGTAATGCTAAGAGGGGATAAAATAACAAATTAAACAGTTGTTTTATAATTTAATTTTTAAATGGATGTCTCAATTTGTAATACAAGAAAAAAATGGGACAAACTTAATGAACGACTGAATCTTTGCTATACTAGAGTGCAGACCTGATGCTGTAAAGACTGGCAATGTCTTTGTTTTACTCTTTCTCTCTTTCTGTGATTTATAGCATACATTGAAGATCTCACAAGATGTGTTGAGCAAAGCAGAAGACTTATTATCCTGCTAACTCCAAACTATATTCTCAGACGAGGATGGAGTATATTTGAGCTGGAAAGCAGACTTCATAACATGCTAGTCAGAGGAGAAATCAAAGTAATTTTAATTGAATGTACAGAGTTAAAAGGAAAACTGAATTGCCAGGAAGTAGAATCACTAAAGCACAGCATCAAACTTCTGTCTCGGATCAAGTGGAAAGGACCCAAGAGCAGCAAAATAAATTCTAAATTTTGGAAACACTTAGTATATGAAATGCCTATCAAGAAAAAAGAAATGCTGTCTCGGTGTCATGTTCTGGACTCTGCAGAACAAGGACTTTTTGGAGAACTCCAGCCTGTATCCTCAGTTGCCATGACCAGTACCTCTGCCACTCTGGTGCCCTCTCAAGCTGATCTCTCAGATTTCCACCATTCAGATTCAATGCAAATGAGGCACTGTTGCCGAGGTTATAAACATGAAATGCCATCAAGCATATTACCACTGTCTTCCTTAGGCAACCACCACACGTACTGTAACTTGCCTCTGACACTACTCAATGGACAGCAAGCCCTTAATAATGCTGTGAAAGATAATCAGGAATTTCCCAGGAATAGTTCCCTGCTACCTTTGTCATCAAAAGAGCTTAGCTTTACTAGTGACATTTGGTAGTAAAAAAAAACAAAAAACTGAACTCCTTTGAACAGTTATGTGAGCATAGAGAATTTCTGCTAAATCAAGCAAAAAGAATACTTAATAGCACTAAATACTGAGAAAGTTTTAAAAGCTGCAGAAATTTATTTTGTATTTAAATGTTTTTGTTTACATTTACAAAGTAGTAAGTAGGGAGAGAAAGACATTTTGTAGTTTGTAGTGTGACACCTTTTACCAATGTACCGTTTTAATTTCTTCCTGCAGAGGAAAATTTTAAAATTGTGTTGTTTTAGCAAAGGTTTTATGATACTACATGGACTTCAATCTTTCATGAAGTATGTTCCCTATATTTATGACTATTTCTGTATTTACATAATATTTGAATTGAGAAAAATTAAAGAATTTAACAGAATTTGAAAATTCAAACTAAGATAAGGGACAAAGAAGAAAAAATCTATAGAGTAGCTGAAGAGTTGGGAACTATAAATAAAAAAATGTTGAGGGCCTCCAGATGGAAGACTGTTTGTAGAAGAAGATCAGTTGAGGCAAAAAATGTGATTTAAATGTTTAGAACTTCTTCACCGTAATGGACAATTTCTGCAGATTAAATCAATAATAGCAGCTTTTAGGTCGTTAAACAAGCACATCTCTTATAGGCAACCTGTTACATAGGTAATCAATGTGCAGTGTTTACGCAACTGAAAAGAGAGGCTGCAAATTCATTTAGAACAGTTTTGAACAGCCCTATGGCTTTGTGGCTCATTGCACAATTTTACAACTTTGAAAATACATCTTAAAGTGCACATTTTATTGTGTTCTGACTAACTCACATTCACATACCTTTTCTTCTCCCAGTGATCCTTGACCTGTTATAGGCTATATACGCAGATTTGGGCATTTTTCCACTTGTTTTTTGGCATCACTGAAGTTTGAATTTAAATATATACCGACTGCAAGTGTGAGCAATTGAAAAGAAGTAATGCAACAATACTCACCTGATGAAGTGCTAAGTGATTCAAGTTTATTAGTGGTAGAATAGCAAATGCAGGGATTCTCAATGTAATGTAATTGTGAAATACAATATTCTGTATATATACAGTATATGCTTGTCCATGTGTCCAAGGCTCCAGTACTAACATATTTATCCCTAGTGCTTCAAAGAACATATTTGATAGACTAGACTTGTCCACCCTCAAATAATGACTGTGACTTAAGTATTCCAGAAAAATTTCTGCTCAATGTTTCCTCATTGCTGTAAGGAATGTGCCCCTATTCTAGTACCTATTGCAGATTAAAACTTCCTTTTCTTTCTAATTAATCAAATTTGGTGTGCTTTCCACCTACATGCCTGTGGGAGTCAATTGTTTATCAAGATTGATTTTGGAACTTGCAAATGGTTGATAAATCAAGATTGTGGGGCACATATAAACAAGGACAAATGTACACAATGTATAAAAATTAAGAATTCTCTCAACTCTTGTAATTGTAGAACTCAAATGTATAAGAGAATAGTAGATAATATGCTTTAATTATTTCTCCCAACCTCTTTCTACTATTTATTCTTTGTGATCCATGAGTTTTATTTAATGTATTGTTACTTTGTTGCTATTCTATCTATAGCCCTTCAAAAAATGCAGTATATACAAACAATGTGTGAAAAATTAGCTGTGATCTATGTTCATTTCACAATGGGACAAGTAGTTGGTTATATGAAAAGTCGTGTTCAACATATGTAGGTGTTTCATAGGTGTTATTTTTTCTACAGAGAAAGATTTTGCTTCTGTAAAAATGATAGATATTTCAAAATGAAAATCCACCAATGTTGAACTGTTTTCCAAGTGTTGTAAAATTGTATGCACTCTGGTATATAGAATTACTAAGTTAATAATCTGCATGAAATGAATGGTACGTGTTTCTGTAGCCAATTATAATTTTTACTATTTTTCAGAGAAATTTAGATTAATTCAAACAGAATGTTTAGTAGTAATTTTAACTAAAGCTCTGTATTAAGCATGCCAGTTCTGAAAATATAACGCGGGTCTCTCTGCTTCCTTTATTTACAATGATTAAACGTGGGTAGCAATTTGAGTTGGCTGACCACAATGTGTCCTTTCACTAGTAGTAGGTACTTAAAAACAGAGTATTCACACTTGTGCTGGGGAGCTTGACAAGAAATCCTTTCTACCATTTTCAGAAACTAGTGCATGCACTATCTATAAAACTTATTTCTAGATGGCAATTTTAAAATTCCATTTTCATCCATTAATTTTAACATATAGACTATACACATGTAATAAGTACTTAGTCTGGAACCCAAGACATTCTTCCAGTTGCTTCTACAGTGTGACTATCCTTTTCTTTCCAACTTTTCATGGAAATGGATTTTGGAAATCTAGAAAAAAACACTGATATAACTAGTTCTGATACTAATATAACAAAACTGTGTGCTACTCTTAAGCATACTTTGAAAGATGTACTTCTTAAGATGAAGTATTCTGCAAGTATCAGAAATTATAACATGAATGAGAAATTCACAAAATCAAAACATAATACTACAAAGGTATTGGGAACTATCTTGAGAACAAATAATGAGCAAGAAGATGGATCAACCTGTACATGGATTTAATTTGGCAAAATATGAAATCTGGCAAGTTTAATAGCATGAACTTCCATCTATCGAGAGATACTCTGAAATGTAGCTGTATGCTTCCTGAAATAGAAAAAGATGCCCCTCTTTGCTTTCTCTATGCCTCAGTTGAATTAGATTCAAGTGTATCTTACTTTCAGCTTCAAGACTATGATTTTAAGTCATTTGGTAAAGCTCGAACGTAAGCCAGTATTATGGGAAAGGTGAATACGTTGGTTAAGGATGAATCATTAAAATTGTGAGGCTTAAAGGAGGAACCAGGGTACAATGAGAGATAGAAACAGTTCATTTATTAAAGGCTTTATGCGCTAATTAAAAAGAAGATGGAAATGAGTACTGTTTTAAGGATTACTTCAGCAACAGAGAAGTATGACAAATGAGAGAATTCTGCCAAGAAAGGAACGGAGATGACACTTACTCGTGTAGTGTTTGAAGGGTTCCCAAGAACATGGAGCTGTTGGTTTAAAACATTTCTTGTATTTTATATTCTATTTTAAAATAAATTATTTGTATTTTATGAAATGTTTTCTGGAAAATTAATAAAAGGAAATGTCCCAAAATGTGTACATATAAATCTTTACACCCCTTGCATTCATTTAACAAGGTGAGGTAATACACTGATAAAACAAGACTAAAAAGAGAAAATATTTCCATACTGGGCAGTTAAGTTTGACTGCTTGCAATGGTTGTCACTCGTTTTTTTTTTTTTTTTTTTTTTTTTTTTTTTTTTTTTTTTTTTTTTTTTTTTTTTTTTTTTTTTTTTTGAGAGAATGTAACATTGAGAATTGCCTGGTTCCAATTTCTCTATTATTCACTTCTGTTCTAAAATGTCTGATAAGAGGTCATTGTTTTGAGAATTAGGGCTCTCTAATGAATGCATGGGATAATTCAATGAAAAAGTAATCATTGACTTCAATTATTTTCATGTACAGCTTACCTATTTTGAGAACTGAAAACATCCACAATGTACTCATCAAGACTATTAAGTATTCCATTACCATGAAATTAAAACATAAAATCAGCATTATCCACCCAAACTTGTTTACCCAAATGTTCACTGCTATTTCCTGAGTTACATCTTCTCTTGTTCATAATAAAGTCAATTATGAGTATTTACTGAATGTCTACTATGTACTTGTCAGTTCATAAAATATAAATGCTTGAAATAAAAACATTATCATAGCTTTCACATCCTATGCTGGAAGAAAGGAGTATTTCTAAAGCACATTCCAGTGTACAAAAAGTAATATTGAACACACTGTATAGATAAGAAGGTAGGGCCTTTGAGATTTAAATCGTCATGAAATGTTTGAAACAAAGAAAACAGTGGAAAATAATAATTTCCCCAAAGAGGAGAACAACATATAAGAAGACACACGAAACAAGTACTACTTAGCTCATACCAAGCACCTTTAGCTAAAAAATGCAGAAATCTGCGTTAAGACATCATAAGAATAAGTGTAGGAGCCAGCAAGATAGCTCAGCAGATTAAGTGCCTGCTTAGGTAAACACAGGGACTGGGGTTCCATCCTTTGGTACCAGGTACTGCCTGCTGCTCTGGCCCTGTCCCGGAGCACGCTCAGCCAGCGAGTGAGTCTGGGCATGGTGAAACACACCTGTAATCCCAGCATTGGGGAGACTCAAAACAAGAGAATCATGAGTTCGAGCTACATAGTGAGATGCTGTACAAAATTTAAAAAATTAAAAAAAAGAACTCTAAAAGAAGTTCTGGAACATTCATTTGAGGGCAGAGGTAGGAAATGTTAGCTAAAGGGTGAAAATGGAGGCAGGGAGACAAGACTGGAGTTCAGTAGTTCAAGTGCCGGATAATGAGAGATAGAGCTATGACTGTGACCAGGGTCCTGTCACAACAAAACAAAACAAAACAGAATAGAACAGAACAAAACAGGTGGATCTATCGAGAAAGAGATAAAAAAGATATGTTGTAATGCAAGAGTGAAAGATAAAAAAAAAATCACAATGTTAACAAAATCCCCAAGGTTTGGAAATTTCAGTTACATCAAGAGAATTTAACCTATGATAAAGAAGTATCCTCATAGTCAGAAAAATAAAAAAAGAAATACAGTTGTAGATATATTTGCTACTGAAGAATCCCAGGAAGTATTGATAGGGGGAAAAGTTTCAGGAAAGGCAAGGTGTTTCTGAAAATGTGCTTTACAAATAAATAACTAACATTCTTTTTTAAATTTTTTTTAATTTTAATTTAATTTTATTTTATTTTTTCTTGTTTCAGAACCTTAGTTTGTTTATTCACTCATTTTTATGGCTGGCTCAGCCCACCCCGAGGGCAGGGCTGGCACAGCATGTGGTGCCTGGGATTGAACCGCGGTCCCTGAAGCCTCCCAAGCTTTCCCAAGCAGGCGCTTTAGACCACTGAGCCATCCCGCCAGGCTCCAATAACTAACATTCTTAACCCTCCAGCAGAAAAGCTTTGTGATACTATTACTCTATAACATAGGTACTTGAGCTTATCATCACTGGATTTCTGAGTATGAAATATCTTTGACTTAGCTTGGAAATGTTATTTTCTGACCATCATTGATATTCTAATAACTTTCCAAACAATGTGATATAAGCAGTTACACAATTTTGACATAGATATTTGGAAATTCAAGGAAATACAAAATTGTAGCCTGTCAAGACTATGGTATTTGGTCCAGTCTCTTATTTTCAAGTACTACTCTTGAGAGAGAGGATAACAGTAACTGAGTTTACACCAGGAGCAGTACATATCAAAAAGACAAGAGTGATATGTATTCCAAACATAGTTTTAGCATTACATTGTAAGTTAACAGACCAAAAATTGGAGAAAAAGAAGGGCTATAAGGATAGCCAATATTTTGGCCCTAGCCCTTCAAGGTCAATAAGGACCCAGGATATAAGAGAACCTGTGCTATAATATCCTATAACTCAGAGGTGGCCCAAATTTTCTGGTCAAGAAGATTATGGGACCTCAGAGGAAAGGGATCAATGAACTATAGTGCGTCTAAGGAGAGTCACCCAGAGAAAAACATTCTCTCAGGCTTTCACAGAAAGCAAAATGGCCAAGCAATGGCCGTGACTCGTCCCGAAGGTTGACACTAACAATAGTTCTACAAAGTACTGTCTATGGTCCCAAACTTAATCCTGAGGGGATTTGACCCTGGAAGATAAAAAAAAAAAAATGAATGTTTTGTTATACAGGACTTGCTTCGACTTGCCCTTGACCACTCAGCAAGAAAAAGAAAAAAAAATGCTTAATTACACTGCATGAAATGCAGAGCTAGATTGGTGAGATGAGCTTTAGGAGGCTTAGATTCAATAGCTTCCAACATTACAAGCTTCACTGGTGGCCCACTGCAATTGCAGAACATTTGACTATATGCATCTGCTTCCTCTTAGTCCAAAGAGAAGTATATTCTTTTCCTTTTTTAAAATTTTTTTTCTAAGCAACATCAACAGGGAGGTGGGTCATGCCCACACACTGTACTCTGTAGAACAATATGCAATATGTCAACTTTCAAAAACAAGAAAGGGGAAAGAAAAAAAAAAAGTAATGTTGATTTAGAAGGGTTAATGTTTAATTGTTTGATCAATCTTATATACCTATATGTATTAATATAAACTGATCTGATGATGAATTTATGTAATATAACCATTGCTAAATTTAAACAATAAAAATATTAAATTAAAAATAAATAAATAAATTAAATAAATAAATACATGTCACAGAGCCACCATTCATACCAGTTTGTTTACTCACTGTAGAAAAGCAATAATGTGGTCAATATTTTATAAGTGGAACATAAGATGAAATTGAAGATTAATTACTTTATATGTTGTATTACTGATATGTTCCTTCTCATATTGTTCTAATTATTACAATTATTGAGAAGTAATAAATTATTGTTACATGATGTAAGAATAGAACTCTCATAAACTAAAGGATATTTAAATGTCAAAAAGAGAAATAAATAACTACTTTCACTCTGCTGATTATAATCTCAAAATCCTAAAGAAGCAAATATTGGAAAAAAAAATCACGATCTTATCAATGAAGACATTGAAGTTACTGAATGAGAATGGGGAAAACGTCAAGAGGAATGAGTTGGGATTATTTGTAACCAGTTCTAAAATTCAGCGGTTGGGTAGGGTCTTCAAAGAAGAGGAGGGTTATGCTGAAATGTGTCAGAGTTAACAGGAAGCAGTGTAGAGTTTTCTTGTGATGAACAAGGAAAATAATTGGAAAATTGGTGAGGCTGACATGAATTTTTTACCAATCTTGAAACTGAAGTGGCCAATTACTATCTTTAAGATTTTGCAACAAATTCCATATAGGTCATTGAATTAATCAGGACATATTGCTATTAAGCGACGTCTATTGTTAATGACATCCCTGAAAATATTTCCATTTCAATACAATAAAAATATTACACACATAACAGTCTAATGTGCATTGAGTGGGACTTCAAAAAGAGATATTTAGAAATAGACTATTTTTCTGCTTTTCTTTCACCTATATCCAAGGAGACTTCTTCATTCACCTACTAGATGGGTTAAGAGATGATCAAGGTTGGATCATAAAACGCACTCACAGGGGCAGGAATATAGCTCAGCAACACAGTGCCTACCCAGCAAGTGCAAGGTTGTGAGTTCAGTTCCCGGATCCCTGGTTTTAAAAAAGTAAAAGAACTTCCATTCTTCCCCACTACCTTTCGGTACTAGGTATCAAATTCAGGACTTTGTATTTGACAGGCAGACACTTACTCTCCTGAGCTAAGTCCCTGGCCCTGCATGCACATTCTAAATTAGGAATACTTAGTGGCAGAGTGAAAGTATATAGTTTAACAAGAGGAAAAGAAAATGGAATTTAACAATTATAATGATTACTAAAGTGTTAAAAACTTATTTTTCCCATAAAAATCACATATAAAAGAAAATATAAGCAGAGAACAATGTACAGA
Organism: Myocastor coypus; assembly: GCA_004027025.1. Lineage (NCBI taxonomy): Eukaryota > Metazoa > Chordata > Mammalia > Rodentia > Myocastoridae > Myocastor > Myocastor coypus. The sequence continues at coordinate 6,123 of PVJA010022827.1, read as the reverse complement.
AGGAAAGTCGTTATCTTTTTAGTGAAGAAAAGAATGAAGTATATTAACTTTCTGACCATACGTGTACTACGTGTCATTACCTGCTAGATTCTGAGGAACAGTGAAACTACTGCTCATAAGTAAGTGCTCATTTTACATCTCTTGATTCGATTGACAAGTGTACTTGGGAACATCGTGAAGTTTCAGGTCCTAGAGTCTTTCAAAACTATAACATAGCAGAGTGTGGTGGCACACACCTATAATTCCAGTTTCTCAGTACATTGACACAAAACTTTCCAAATCCCAGGCCAGTTCTGAATTCAATTATCCAGAAATAAAAATATATGTAGATAAATAGGTAGATAATAGATAGATAGATATAGTTAGGTAGATGATATATGATAGAAGATAGTTTTTCATTGGCTGCTATTGATGAAAAATTTTGTTATTTTCAAATTTATAAAGAAAAAAGAGAAATGAATTAGTTTATCTATATACAGTGGTACCTCAGTTTACTAACTTAATATGTTTTGAAACTTTGGGGATGATGGCTGCATTTGTGTTTCTATAGGGAAGATGGGCATGGTAGTGTTTATCATCCACTATGGAGCTTTGAAAGAGAAGCAGAATTTTACTGAATGCTTTTGTTTGCAAATCTAAATGTTTGCAATTAGAAGTACATGTACCAATGTGTTGCTGCATCATGTCCAGAGCTTGAATTTTATGTAAATTGTTCTGTTAGTCACACAAATCATTCTTCCTCTGAGTATTGATAACTTAGTCCTGAGAGACCACACACATTTAGTCATAATTCCGAGCTACATCGTTCCTTTTCTGAGATATATACACAATATGCCAACTTACTGACAACAAAAACTTGTTCTTTTTGGCAGAGGGTGTTTTACGCCTAAAATTATCATACTAGGTGGAAAAATCAGGATTATATTGGGCCATTTTACTGAGCACATGTTGTGCTCTAGTAGTCGTTTCACCAATAATCTCAGCAAATAGAAATATCCAAGACTTTGTGCTCTTTTGATATATTTTCTAAGTCACTAGTACATTGAGTCTTCAACCTTCTTGATGCAGAGGATGTGTGACTATGCCTAGAAAACAAAATGACAGCCATATATCTGAGGGAAATCCACAAATCCTTCATCTCCATTCATTCATTCATTCATTCATTCAGCAGATAAGGATAATAATAACATGCCTACAGCTGTAGTGAATACTGTAAATTAATGCTTATAAAGAACTTACAGTAGTGTTTGACACCCAATAAGAGCTATATAACAGTGATTTTTATAATTATTGCCTCAAATAAAAATGACTCAGCTGCCCTACCATTCATGAAAAATATAATTTTATTTTAATTTCCAACTGGTAGAAATTCACTATTCAGTTTCTGAGGTGACTGCCTGTACGACCATTCCACTCATTTTCTAGACAGCTGGCTGAAGTACGAGGTCAATTCTGTGGTCATGGAGCAGATCAGAGCTTTCTGGCCCATATAAGGAGCAAGCCTACAGTAACTTTGACCTCATTACTAATGTGTTCTGAGCTAGACACAAAACAGGACTCTCAGAACATGGATTACTCAGATTTGCTGTCCATGCTAATCAAAGTCCCCAGACAATTGCTTGATATTCAGATTCACTTTAGCTAGGTTTACGCAAGACGAAAACATCTGGATGAGAAGTGAAAAAATGCAGATGTTTAAGCCTCATGATGGGAAACATCCAGCTGTCTCAAATTTGGATTTGTCATTTTGTTCTTTATTTTAAAAGAAAAAGAGGCCAAAGGAAAAAAAAAAAAAAAAAAAAGAAATGAAAACAAAAATCTACCATAGACTCTCTTTGTTAAGAAATCATTTGAAAGCAAGCTGGATTCTTGTAGAAATTTTAAATGCCCCCAATATGAGTAAGAAAATTTATGATAGTGCACTACATGAGCTCTGCTTCATGAAGAGATTTTTTGAGAACACATCTAATCTTTGATGAGCAAGATTTTTATAAAAAAATTGAGACAAATTCTAGCTGTGTAATGTCGATGACCTGAAACTCATCTTGTAGCCCACAGTGCCCTGAAACTCACAACTATCCTTCTGCTTCAGCCTCCCAAATGCTGGGTTTACAAGACAGTGCTACCATGCCAAACTCAAGGTTTCTTTGTTTTTCTGTTTTTTTTTTGTTGTTGTTTTTCTTCTTAATTTCCCTCTTTTATTTATGAATTTCCTAAAATTCCTTTCATGAGTGTCCTGAAATAATTTTATTAAGTTAAACCATCCATATTTTTCTAGTGGATTGCCCTCATCTACCCCTTATGATTCCACCAAGTTCAACTATCAGGAATAGAAATACATTTACTAAATAACACATTAGTAAATACCACTTTATGCCATCTTAGAACTGGATGTTGACTTCCTGACCATATAATATATTTTTAATCATTTAATTTTACTTATGAGAAACCTAAGTGACTTGCTCAAGTGTTGTACCATGGACTATAGAAACCTACATTTATGAAGCAAATAATGGGTAAGCTTTGATGAAGATAAGAGGAGATAGAAACTGAAATTAGGAAGAATCAGAAATTCGCACAAATTCTGTACACATGTGGAGTGCTCAAATATACTGAAGATGTGACCGGGAATTAATTAGGTGATCAGTAAGTAGCTAGTACTCATAGGAGCTGCAAGCCAAATGTAAGCTTCACTTAAAAACTAAATTTCTTTTTGTTAATTTTATTTTTATTTTTTTCTTATTTCAGAACTTTTGTTTGTTTGTTTATTTATTTTTATGGCCAGCTCAGCCCGCCCCGAGGGCAGGGCTGGCGCAGCATGTGGTGCCAGGGATCGAACCGCGGTCCCTGAAGCAGCCCAAGCCTTCCTAAGCAGGCACTTTAGACCACTGAGCCATTCCGCTGGGCCACAAAAACTAAATTTCTTAATGTATACAGCATTCATTAGCTCATGTATCATTCTTTTGTATAATATTATTTAGGAAGGGGATCACCTCACTTGGCCGGTGAAAATAAAAAGTTTAGATTTTCAAAAAGACTAAGATGTCAAATGAGTAAGCACAGGTATGGGGAATTGGTTTTGATTATCAGCTAGTGTTCAATTGTACAAGCACATGGCAGGCAAAACTACCTTCAGATCAAAGTGAATCTTTCCAGGTCTCTAGCACTATTTCTGGCAATGTGTGTGGAGAAAATCCAAATCAACTGTTATCAAAAGTCATGGAAAAACTGAATGAGAAAAATATTCTGCACAACTGGGTTTGTCCCCTACAAAATGTAAATGGAATTTTCTCTTTGGAGTTGACATTTTTAAAGGCCCTTGCATAAAATGAAGAGAAGCCTAAGTCAGAATGTTTCCTTTTGTGAACATTAGGACCAAAACCTATATAATTGTTCAATTGCTTCTGATTATTTCATACTGTTCACTTCTTCTGATAAAGCAAAAATATGCCTGGAAATAAAAATATGTGCATTAAAGAGAAACATAGTATATAGCTATATAATTCAGAATTCAACCATTTCACCATGCCCAACCATTTATCACTTCAATTTCAAAACAGTAATTTTGCCAGTAGAAACAGAAAACAAGTTGTCAGCAGTTTTACTTGAGCATGATGGAACCACAAAGCCAGAGACCAGGCAGTAAAATTTTTTTAAAAAAGCTCAATGTTTCAGGACAAACCAGATTATTATGGGAAATATACTGTAAGCTACACATCCAATTTATTTTGCGCAGAGGCCAGCTCACATGAAATTAACTTTATTGGTTTGAAAGATCTCTTTTTCTTCTTCCTGTCTTTGAACATAAGCAAACCCAGGCTTTATCCTTTAGGTGGATAATGAGTTTTACTGATCTTACCCTTTGCTTTTCAGTTCCAGCCACAACCCAAGGTAGATTAAAAATTGCAAAGCCATGGCTTCACAGTGTGACTTCATTCATGGAAACTCTTTAAACTTTCTTTTTGACATCTCCACTGCTGGCTTCCTTTACTCCTGGAGAGAATCTAACCGTTTTATTATTTGTATTTATTTATTTATTTTCTGTGTTTACTGGGGAAGGGTCTGCAGGTAGTTCTGGGTCTGACTACTAGATCAGACTTGCAGGGATCCGCATGTTTACAGCTTCCCAAGAGCTGGGATTACAGGCATGCGCCACCCCACAAGCTGACTCAGTGCACCCTGGGGGGCGGGGGCTGGCACAGCAGGCCTGGGGATTGAACCTCTGCCTCCTGTGCCTGCTTGAAAGCACTTTAATCTGCTAAACTATTTGGCTGGCCCTAATCCTTTTATTTTATTTTATATTCCATTTATTTATTTATTTATTTATTTATTTATTTATTTATTTATTTATTTTGTGGGACCGGGGTTCAAACTCAAGACCTTGCACTCGCCCAGCAGGCACTTGTGCCTCAGAGCTATCTCCCCAGCTCCCTTTCCTTTTATTTTAAATATGCAGATAAAGACCGATAAACTTTGACGTTTACCCAGCATTTAAAACTTAGCTATAGAACTAAAATTAGAATCCAAATTTCTTGATTGACTATACTCTTTCCATTGTTCTAATCACATTATTGACAAAGAATCACAGAATGCATATGCATGTACTGATATTCCTTTTGTGGTACAAGAACGAAAATGTCTTACTAGTGAATGAAATTGAGGGTTTCCCAACATCTCTATGTCACATATGTCCATCTATGAGATCGAAATTGCACTATATATATATATATATATATATATATATATATATATATATATACAAGGGTACTACAATCAATGTCAAAATTTCCTCTCTCATAACCACTGGCAATACCTGCAGAAGGAAAGGTTGATATGTCTATGCTATATAAGTTTAACTCCACCTACCTATAAAGGATTCAAGTTTGTCTTTCTTCATAGCTGAGTAGTACTCCATTGTATGCAAACACCACATCTCACCCTTGAGCTTAGTCTTCTTAGCCAAAATAAGTTGCAAATGTTGTCTACATATTATAAGAAATTATTTGAACTCTACCATATGGTTTCTGATGAATGTTTATATATTAGAGACTCTATTGGCACCATCCATAAAGCCAAACTGATTACATTCAAATTCCAGATTTGAATTAACTAGCTATTGCTTTTTTGGAAAATTGTTTAACTTTCTATGCTTCAGTTTCCTCAATAATGAAATAGGAATGAAGAAAAGGTTGCTAACAACAGCATCCACTAGGATTGTTAAGAAAATAAAATGAGTATATAAAATGCTTAGAAGACAGCTTCATATACAGACCATGTACAATAAAAATGTTAATGATTCTTATATTTACTTCTCTGCAGTATAGAGAAAAAGCTTGCAAATTAATATTCAACAACAAACAGTATAGGGCCATGGAGATAGCTCAGTAGAATAAGTGCTTGCCTGGCAAGTGCAGGGTCCTGAGTTCAATGCCCAGTACTGCAAATAAAAAAAGTCAGATAACAATGAACAGTAGAGGACATTGTTAAAGGATTTTAACCAAGGCATGTGCTCAAAATAGATTTTGTGAATATCTGTTCATTAAAGCTAGTCAAGCATGTCCTTTCCTTAAAAACACTATCATAATCTTTATTTGAATTCCTATTTATATATCAAATAGAATTTTATTTTTTAAAAAAAGTAGAATGTAGTCAGTTGTGGTAGCACATGCCTGTAATCCCAACATTTCAGAGAATGAGGACAGAGGACTGCTGTGTGTTTGAGGCCAACCTGGGCTACATAGTGAGTTAAGTGCTAGCCTGAACTACATAGCAGGACCTTATATCAAAAACATAAAATAAAGTAGAATCTGATTTATTTTATTTTTTCCAATTCTTTTATTGTTTAAATTTAACAATGGTTATATTACGTATTTTCATCATCGGATCAGTTTAGATTAATGCATATAGGTATATAAGATTGATCAAACAACTAAACATTAACATTTCTAAATCCACATTACTTTTTTTTTTCTTTTCCCCCTTTTTTTCTTTGAAAGTTGACATATTGCATATTGTCCTCACAATCATTCTATAGAGTGCAGTGTGTGTTTGGCATGACCCACCTCCCTATTAATGTTGCATAGAAAAAAGAAAGAAAGAAAGAAAAAAAAACAGGAAAGAATA
>PVJA010022826.1:10351-33874 GCA_004027025.1 Myocastor coypus | reverse complement strand
CTTCTTCTTCTTCTTCTTCTTCTTCTTCTTCTTCTTCTTCTTCTTCTTCTTCTTCTTCTTCTTCTTCTTCTTCTTCTTCTTCTTCTTCTTCTTCTTCTTCTTCTTCTTCTTCTTCTTCTTCTTCTTCTTCTTCTTCCTCTTCTTCTTCTTCTTCTTCTTCTTCTTCTTCTTCTTCTTCTTCTTCTTCTTCTTCTTCTTCCTCTTCTTCTTTTTTCGGGACCAGGGTTCAAACTCACGACCTTGCACTTACCAGGCAGGCACTTGTGCCATAGAGCTATAGAGCTGTCTCCCCAGTCCTTCCATTACTTGTTTTTCTACTCAGGACCATTGAATGCTTGCAGGGAGGTGTGGGAGCTGGCTTGTACCCGCTCCACATTCAATCATGTCAGGTGGATTGAAATGCTCCCACTTGGGAAAACGTATAAATTTTGGCTTCTCTCCCCATCAAGGACTGGTTGTTAAACATCTACTAGCATTCCTCTAGGTTATTTCTAGCTCATCTAGTCTCCTGGGGGTCTAACTTTCATGTAAAGAACTTCAATGTCTACACAACCAAATCTAAGGATTTTTTTGTACAGGGGATTTTACTCAGGGCACTGCTCCTGCCAGGTAGGTGCTTATGCCTCTGAGCTACTTCCCTGGCCTTACACAACGAAATCTAAATCATGCAGCTTCTCTGGATCTGAGGTTGCTTGTCCATTCATGAATTTACTCACACTGAGCCCATGCTGTATGCCACAAAACATTATATGCTTCTCCATTAAAATGACCTGTTTGAGTTAAAATTTGCAAGTTAAAGCATTTTAAATAGAGTTTAGTGTTTTTTATTTTTAAGTAACAGTGTTGTAAGACTATCACCGTTATCCAATTTGAAACATTTTTATCATTGAAAAGAAAGAATTCCTACCTCCAACTCTCTGCCTCTCCCCATCTCCTGTCAGTGCAATCAGATCTCTCCCTGTAGACTTGCCTGTTGTGGATATTTCATAGAAATGGGATCATCTAATATACTGCCTTTTGCATCTATCTTTGTTCATTTAGAAGAACATTTAAAGATTCACCCATGCTGTACAATATAACAGTATTTTATTCATTTTTTAAAATAGGCATTGTTTTTAGAACACTTTATTTGTTTGTTTGTTTGCAGGACCGGGGTTCAAACTCACGACCTTGCACTTGCCAGGCAGGCACTAGTGCCTCGGAGCTATCTCCCCAGCCCCATAGAACACTTTAAAATTTATAGCAGGACTGAGAAGAGGCTATAAAAATTTGCGGTATACTCACTGCCCCTCCACATACATAGCCACCTTTATTTGCATTATTCCCCACTGGAATGGAATATTCATTGCAATTGATGCACTTATTAATTCATGTGTTTGCTTGTTATTAGAGACAGGGTCTTGCTATGTATCTCAGACTGGCCTTGAACTTAGTGTGTAGTCCAGGCTAGCTTCCAACTCAGGATGATCCTCCTGCCTCAGCTTCTTAGTACTAGAGTTATGAGCCTGTGCCACCACACCTAGCTCACACTTGATGAACATAGACTGACATGTGCCCTCCCTCCCAAAGGCCATAGCTATCCTCAGTGTTTACTGTTGGAACTGTCCATTTTTATGGATTTAGACAAATATGTGGTAGCGTAGGCTGTATAGTATCACGTAGGGCAATTGTGCTGCCCTCACAGTTTTCTGTTCTGCCTATTGTAGAGGAATAAAAATAGTTTCTTTTATCCATACTAAACTCCTTTCTGAGATAAATGATAGATTTTTTAAAAAGGAGAATAGGCTAATCTCATTACATTCAAACAAATGGTACTTTTCCTCCTGTTAAGATGAATTTTGATACAAAGCAGTGAAATCGTCTCTTTTCTCTGTTCACAGACATACTAAAGGTGTGGGAGGCCTAGCTTTGGAGAGAATCTTTACCCCTCTCTGGCTTTGGTCATTTCCCTCAGGAGCCCATCTACAGATTCTGGAGCGAATGGAGTGTCTCAGTCACCTCAATTGGGCCCCAGAAACTACGGGGAGGAAAAATAAACTTTTCTATCTGTCCTAGATTCATAAGTAAAGCCCTATAACAAAAGTCCAATTAATGAAAAAGTGTGTACAAAATTCTTGTTTTATATGATTTGAGAACTGTTCTGTAAAGGAAATAACTGGAAGAAATAGTTCAATGTATTTTATGCTGGGTTTGATGAAAAGTGAATGATTTTGCAGAAGTATAATAGGGACAAAATGTATAGGAGCTAATGGTGGAGAACCAGGGGAAACTTAGCAAGGAGCTTTTGCCCAGATTAGTCCCTGACATTTCATCTTAATGTTATCTCATCTTCTTGTGTGACGGTCTCATGACCTGCTCCAGGGAGAAGGGAGAGAGCCAGGTGCCTGCAGTATCCTTGCTTCTGTGACTGTCTCAGATACCAGTGTGCCATATCTGGGAGTAGGGGTCCCTGAACCTCAAGACTTCCCCTCCCTCCCTTTCTTGCACTTTCCTCCTGGAAACTGCTAAACTTTTTTACAGTGTCCATCCTTTTAACTTTTCCAGACTATTTTTAAGTTAGAATCGTGTAGTATGTGAGCTTGTCAGGCTGACATCTTTCACTTAGTAACGTACATTTATGTTTCCTCCCTGTTTTTCAATGGATCGACACCTTAATTCATTTTAGCTCTGAAAAATGTTCTAGGATACGTATCACATTTTATCTGCTGTCTCTAGAGAGTTACACTGGTTGCTCCTAATATTTGGCAATTATGAGTGAAGCTACTATAAACACTTACATGCAGGTTTAAGTGCAAACCTAAGATTTCGGCTACTTTTGGTAAATATCCAGAAGTGTAATTGCTTCATCATATGCTGTGAATAATGTTTACTTTTGCAATATTGTGGCTAATCTTTTTTCCAGTATTATTCCCTTTTGTAGTAGTATACCGTCCATGTATGAATATCCATTATTCATTTCTTTAAAGAAAATGCCAAATTATTTTACACTATGTCTATACCTGATAAGTTTTCTATGAGGTGTTTAGGTTTCTAATTTTAATCTTTATAAGTGAGTATCATTTGCTGATTTTTGAAAGAATTCCTGTTGCAGGAAGTGACATGTTATTATGGTTTTGAGTTTCTTCCTGACCCCTAAGGATAAATATATTTGTGTGCATTTCTTGTCCATGTGTATTTTCTTGGTAGAAATGGTTGCTTAAATCATTGGCTTTTTTGGGGCCTGGCGGGATGGCTCAGTGGTCTAAAGCGCCTGCTTGGGAAAGCTTGGATGGCTGCAGGGACCGCGGTTCAATCCCCGGCACCACATGCTGAGCCAGCCCTGCCCTTGGGGTGGGCTGAGCCAGCCATAAAAATGAGTGAATAAACAACAAAGGTTCTGAAACAAGAAAAAAATATAAATAAAAATAAAAATTCTTTAAAAAAAAAATCATTGGCTTTTTTTTTAAAAATTGACTTTTGTCTTGTGATAATTCTTTCCATATTCTGATAATTCTTTCCATATTCCATATTCAAATATATTATTTGCAAATATTTCCTCTTATTCCATAGGCTGTCCTTTCACTTTATTTTTTTATGATGTCCTTTGATATAAAATAATTATTAGTTTTGGTGATAACCAATTTATTTTTTATTTGTTCCTTTTATTTTGTACATCACATTTTAAAATTTATTTTTGGAAAATAATAAAAATAGTAAAAATAATTAGAAACTGCACAGAATTTCATTGAACAAAATTATAGGAATTCAACAATGGTTGTTATATTGCATATTGCTGTTGTCAAGTTATTCAGATTACCAAACATATTTTGTTTCTTTTTTTTTTTTTTTGCAAGACCAGGAATTGAACTCAGGCCCTTACATTTGCCAGGCAAGTGCTTATTCTACTGAGCTATTTTCCCTGGCCAGATTACCAAACATAAACCTACAAAATTGCTCAAAAAATTTAAAAAAAGAGAGAAAAATATTTAAGCATTAACTTTGATAGACTAGCAGAAATCAGCAGTCTCATTATCTAAGCTATCTGATATATTTTTTTCCATTCTTTCTTTTTTCCTTTTCCTCATCTTAGTATTTTACTTCCCATAGAGCAGTTTCTTTCACTTCTGCAGTATCCATTGTACCTTTCAGATTATTTGCTCTTCCAGGTTCTTACACTAGGGTGATGAATTTTTTTTTTTTTTTTTTTTTTTTCAGTACCAGGGATTGAACTCAGCACCCTGTGCTTGCTAGGCAAGTACTTATTCTACTGAGCTATCTCACCAGCCCCCCAAAATAACATTTATACAAGTGAGTCGGATTTATCTCACTTTTAAGTATGGTCTCACATTTAAAAAACAGTTGTTTAAGTGGAATGTAGTAGCCCTCACCTCTAATTCCAGCATCTGGGAAGCAGAGGCTGGTGGGTAACTGAGTTTGAGGCCAGCCTGGGCTACATAATGATTTCAAAGCCATCGGGCACAAAAAAAGTGAAGACCCTGCATCAAAAACCAACCAACAAACAAGCAATCAAAAACAAAATCTAAAAGTTTATAGTTTTAGTACTTATATTTGGGTATGCTATTCATTTAAAGATATTTTTTATGGACAAGATTAATTATGGGCCCACTACCATCTTTTCCATGTGGTTGTCAATGTCCCAGCATCACTTGTTGAAAACAAAACGAAAGAAAATAAAGCCATGATTCCTTTTCTGTGGACTGAGCTTGGTTCGCCTTGGCCCAGCTCAGCGCACGACCATCCAAAGGTGTAGTCTGGACATGGGACTTCTCTCCATTGATCTGCATGTTTGTCTGGAAGCCAGCACCACAATGTCGTGACAGCTGGGTCCCTGTCTAAGTTTTGAAACAGGAAGGTGTGTCTTCCGAATTTCATCTTTTCAAAGAATGTTATTGCTCATTCTCCTAAATTCCCACCTGAACTGTATGGAGAAAAAAGGATGCTGTCAGTTTGATAATAATTGTGTTGAATTTAGGTCCGTGTGTAAGTACTGTCGTGTGAACAGCATGACGCTGCTCTGTGCAGTCACGGGACATCCGTCCACTTACTTAACTGTTCATTAACTTCCTCCAGCAGTGTTTTGCAGCTTTCAATGCATAGTTTTTATACATCTTTGGTTAAATTCATTCTTATATATTTTATTTTTTCATGGTAATATAAATGAAGTTATTTTACTAATTTTAGTTGTAGGGTTCTTCACTATGTATAAAACATGACTGATTTTTATGTTTACATAATACCTATAACTTTGCTGAATTTATCACCTCCAAAAATTATATGTTTCTTCATTTTTTGGGGTGTGTATGTATACTTTTTAGGGTTCTCCAAATACAATATAATGACATTTACACATACTTATCTTTATTTCTTCTAATCTGAGGGCTTTTAATTTCTTTTTCTTATTTAATTATCCTAAATCTAGTTTGGTTTTAAATATAAATTTTCTTTGTCTTGTTTTTAATTAGGATAGTAAACTTCTAGATTTTTTATTCATATGGCATAGGCTGTGAATAAGTTCAGTTGTTTTTTTATCAAGTTGCAGGAGTATCTTTCTATTCTAAGATTGCTGAACACGTTGAAAAAAAAATGATGCCAGATTTTGTCAAATTATTTTTCTGTATCTATAGAGATGATTGTAATTTTTCCCTGGTTAGTTTTGTTCATCGTAGTGTTTTTTTCTTCTTTCTTTCTTTCTTTCTTCCTTCCTTCCTTCCTTTCTTCCTTTCTTTCTTTTCTTTTTTTTTTTTTTTTTTGCGGGACCAGGGTTCAAACTCACGACCTTGCACTTGCCAGGCAGGCGCTTGTACCACGGAGCCATCTCCCCAGCCCCTCTTTCTTTCTTTCTTTCTTTCTTTCTTTCTTTCTTTCTTTCTTTCTTTCTTTCTTTCTTTTCTTTTCTTTCTTCTCTTTTTGCATATAACAAACTTTACATTCCTGGGATAAATCCTACTTGGTTGTACTGTGTAATTCTTTAAATATGCTGCTAAAACTGGTTTCTAGCATTTTACTGAGGACTGTTACATTAGTATTAATAAAAGATATTGATCTATAATTTTCCTGTGGTGTCTTTATCTAGCTTTTATATTAGGGTAATAATATTTACCTTCTGGTCAACTCATTTACCTTCTGGTCAAAAGGCCAGAGAACCCCTGACCTTCCAATTTGTGGTCAGACTTTCAGGCACTGTTCTTTTCTTTTGGATTCCATTGCTGCTTGTTACAGCCAACTGGAAATCCAAAATGGCAGTGGGCAACGAAAGTCAACCTCTCTGAGATCACAAATACAGACACCTTGAAAATAAAAACATGACAAAGAAGAAAAAAGAAGTACTGTTCTCAAATTGGGAAGCAAGTGACAGGAAAATTGGAGGTTACAAGGACATATGAGAAATGGAGTACAACGCAGAGAAAAGAACGAACTAATCTCAAGTTCATTCCAGCTCCTGGGAGGGACTCCTGAGGTAAGTCCACACGTGGAAGAGCTCCAGGTAGAAATAAGGAAAGCCCGCAGTGACTAGTGCAAAGCAGCAGTGCAACTTCTGCCACACAGTAGGCAATGGCTGGAGAATCCTTGCCCTCCTGCATCCACGGATCACTTGTCAGAAATCTGACTGTGTGAGGTTTCTACGTACAGCGCGAGCAAGAATCCGCCCCAGCGTGTGTGGTTGCCGCGGCCTGGGCTGAGTGCTAGAGAGTTCCCTTCACAAGAGGGAGCATCTCGCAACACACGGAGTGCGAGGCTCCTGGCAAAAGCCTGGACTTGCTTTAGTGTAAATCAGTGGATCCTGGAAATAAACCACATTTTCAGAAGCACAGCCCATTTTCTTGCATTTTTGGGGCTTAACTATTTTCTTCCTCTTTTTTCTTGAGTGATGTTTTAAGGTTTATGTAGCTTCAACACAAAGGCAGGATTAGAAAAAGCTTTTAGAGAAAAAAAGTGGGTCATTTAAACTTAGGGAATTTTTTTTTTTTTTCTTTCAATGTTTTTTTATTCTTATTTTTTATTTTTTGGTTTTATTTCATTTTAAAAATTCTTTTTATTTTTAATTTTTTAGGTCTTTTATTTATTTGGTACAAGGTCTCACTATGCAGCTCAGACTCATAGTGATTGCCTGTCTCAGCCTCCCCAGTACCAGGATTACAGGTGTGTGTCACCAAGCCTGGTTTCAATGGCCAGTACTGCATGTGGTACTGGGGATCAAACCCAGGTCCTTACACTTGGTAGTTAGGTGCTTATACCACTGAGCTATTCCCCTGGCCCTCTTTTTTATTCTTTTCTACTAAATTTGTCTAATTCCATTAATGTCTTTCTGATTCTTAATAAGATCCTTTTTCTTACTTTGCTTTCATCTTCCATTGCTTAATTTTCAGATTTTTTTTCTGTTCTCTCACTTCCCATCTCTGCTACTTTTACTAGTATAAGAATTAAGCTTTATTAATTTTTAGATAGTTACATTTGTTTTACTTTCAAATTATTTCCTATGGTTAGTGGAGATATAGTTGCATTTAGTAGATATTTACTCTATGTCAATATTTGGTTTATCTTGTTTTTATGTTAGAATGAAAAACTTTTATTTTGCAGTAAAGGATGGTATGTAAGTGGGTTTTTTGTTATGTTGATATCCAGTTTGTACTTGATGCTATTATAGTAGCTGATTTATTTGCTGCTGTTGTCAGGTTTCCATAATTATAACTACTAGTAGGATTTCCCTGAATCTGGGTTACCTTTGGATCATTAACAATACTGTGGTCTCATTTTGGCTGAACCCTGAGCCAGTTACACTGACTATTCCCTCTCCCAACAAGATACTGCCAAACACAGTGCAAAAAGTCACCAAAAAGCCCACTTGTCTTGATGAAGTAGGATTCACTGCAGGAATGTGGGGACAGTTCAATGTATACAAATCAGTAAGTGCAATTCATTACAGAAATAGAAGCAAGGGAACACATGATATTCTCAACTGATGTAGAAAAAATGTTCAACAAAATCCAACAAATATTAGTGACAAAAACTGTGAAGAAAAAAGGACCATAACTCATTCTGATAACTGCCATTTATGACCAATTTACTGGCCACCATAATACTAAGTAGGAAAAAGATGAAAGCTTTCCCTATGAAATCAGGGACAAGACCAGAATGTACACTTCGCCACTCCTGTTCAATGAAGTTTTCAAAGAATTAGGACCATCAGGCAAGAGAGAGAAGCAAAAGAGATACAGATAGGCAGGGAAGAAGCCAAATTATCATTATTTGCTGATGATCATTTATATAGAAGAACCAAAAAATTCCACCAAAAATCTAGAATTGACTAAATCAGTAGCACAGCAGAGATATAAAATCAACACACAACAATCATTAACATGCCTTTATATCAATAGTGAATTATTGTTATTATTATTATTATTATTATTATTATTATTATTATTGTTATTATTGTGGGACCGGGATTCAAACTTATGACCTTGCACTTGCCAGACAGGCACTTGTGCCAACCATGGAGCTGTCTCCCTGGCCCCTCAATAGTTAATTATTAAAGAAAGAAATTAAAGAAAATCATACCATTCACAGTAACACAAAAAAATCAGATACTTGGGAATTAACCTCACCAAGGATGTGAATGACCTCTAAAATGAAAACTACAGCATTCTGAAAAAGCAAATGAAAGAAGACATTAGGAAGTGGGACTATATCACTGTTCCTGGACAGGCAGAACTTGTATTTTCTTTTTCTTTTCTTTTTTTCTTTTTCTTATGTTTATTTATTTATTTTTTTTCTTGTTTCAGAACTTTTGTTTGTTTGTGTATTTATTTTTATGGCTGGTTCAGCCTGCCCTGAGGGCAGGGCTGGCACAGCATGTGGTTCTGGGGATCAAACCGCAGTCCCTGCAGCTGCCCAAGCTTTCCTAAGCAGGCGCTTTAGACCACTGAGCCATCCTGCCGGGCCCCAGAACTCATATTTTCAAAACAGCTATACCTCCAAAACTTGTATACAGATTTAATAGAATTCCAGCCAAAATATCAATAGAATTCCTCATAGAACTACAGGAAGCCAGAAGAGACACAGAATAGCAAAAGCAATCCTCAGAGCAAGGAACAAAGCACAAGGCATCATAACTGTGAATTCAGGTTGTATTGCAAAGGTGTAGTCATTGAAGACAGCATGATATTGGGAAAAAGAACATGTGTTTGGATCACTGGAAGAGAACAGGTGATGCAAAAACAACTCTAGGAACTTTAAGCTATCTGACCTTAGACAAAAGGGTCAGAAATATACACTGCTGGAAAGATAGTCACTTAAACAAATGGTGCTAGGAACACTGGCCATCCACATGCAGAAGATTGAGTCTAGATACATATATCTCACTTAGTATTCAATTAAAATAAAAGAGAAATGCTTAAACTACTGAAAAAAATAAGTAGTTTTACTTATTTTGTGTGCTGAACATAAAATGTAGGCAAAGACTTTTTATAGAATCCCAGTTGCATAAAAATAACGCAAAGTATCAAAAAATGATTATATCAAATTCAAAAGCTGCTACACAGAAAAGGAAACTACCAGTGGAACAAACAGACAACCTGATGAATGGGAAAATTTTGCCAGTTATGTCTCAGAGGAGAGTAATACCTAGACAATATAAAGAACTCAATAGTATTCAGCCTCTAAAAAAAGTTTCAGTGAGGGGCTGGGGAGATAGCTCTGTGGCACAAGTGCCTGCCTGGCAAGTGCAAGGTTGTGAGTTTGAACCCCAGTCCCACAAAAAAAAAAAAAAAGTTTCAATGAAATAATGGACAAGTGAAATGCCATACTTTTCAGAAGAAGAAATGCAGATAGTTAATATATACATGAAAAGATGTTCAGGGTGGCTGATCGTAAGAGAGATGCAAATTAGAACACCTTTTACCAGGATCTATGATAGCAAGTTCTGGTGAGACAGAAGGGACAAAGGAACCCTTTTATACCATTGGCTGAAATGTGAAAGAGTACAACCATTATTACAATCCATCTGGAGAGTTTTAATGAACAGCAACTAGAAATTTCACTCAGCCAAGATGTTCCTCTTCTATTTCCCAAAGAGTTAAAGACATCTTATGATACTGACACATGCATACCCATGTTTATAGCTGCACAATTCACACTAGCTAAATCTTGGAAGATATCTGGATCTCCATCAAAAGATGAATGGTTAAAGAAATGTGGCTTTTATGCAAGAGAGATCTAATCTACCATAAAGAAAGATAAGCTTGAATCCTTTTGATTTACTTTTTTTTTTTTTTTTGGTGGGGAGACTGGGGTTCAAATTCACAACCTTTCACTTGCCAGGCAGATACTTGTGCCATGTAGCTATTTCCCCAGCGCCCCCACTTTGATTTACTTTGTAATCATAATATTAAACAAAATACTTCAGACACACAAACTTAAATATCACGTGATTTGTCTTAAAAACTGAAACTATAAATAGAAAACAGAGTAAAGATAGATGATAGGGAGTAATGAAAGCTTTTGGAAATGAGGAGACCAAGAGCTGGAGGATGAGGAAATAGAACAGAATTAAAATATGTCATGTCTGTGTACCACCCTGCAAGAGGAAAGTGATCATTACATATTACAAAATTATACTGATAAAAAATTAAAATTGGAAAACAGTCACTGAAAAGAAACATCACAACAATTTGCGTTTTTTCTGGGACTCAGCTTTTTTTATTTGCGTGATCCCCATCTTGGATGACATAAGATATTGGTTTCAGCATTCTGCTTGAATTCATTTGGATATATATATATATATATCCATATACGTACACCCATATATATATACTGATATATACTGATGCATACTGATATATATATATATACTGATATATATACTGATATCTACTGATGCATACTGATATATATATACTGATATATATATACTGATATATACTGATAGATACTGATATATGTATATGCTAATATATACTGATATATATTATATATATTATAATATATATAATAATATATATTGGGTTTTTTCTACCTTGTTATTATGAAGTTCTGGAGTTCTTTACTTAGATATTTTCATTAATATTTTGCCCCTTATTCATATATATATATATATATATATATATATATATATATATCCTGTATTCCTACTCCAAGGCCAGAGGCAAAGCACATTTATTAATTTTAACAATAGCATAAGCCAGTACCTCACCAATAACTTTTTTGGGGGTGGTGGTGGTACCCAGCATTGAATCCAGGGCCTCTCCACTAAACTGTTGCTATGGCTTGTGTCTAAATGCCCCCCAAAGTCTTATGAGGTCGGAAGTGAAGCTTTTCAAAGGCGACTTCCTATTCGTCCACTGATTGTTTTGGCCTAATTCTGGGTGTGGGTGATGGGAAGGCCCATCCTGAGGGTGAGTGCCACCCATCTGGGGAGTGGGCAGGCTGTACAGAACACAAGGAGCAGAGGGCATTGTGCTTGCTGGCTTTTCCGACTCTTGTTTGGCCCCTTCCATGTCGCGCGCTGCTATTTCTTCTCTGCTGTGCCCTTTTGCCAGGCTACCATGTTTTAGAGTCAGCTGAGTATGGACTGAAATCTCTACAAACCAAAAGCTACAATAAATCTTTCCACCTTTAACTTCTGGGCTTGGGTATTTTGTCTCAACAATAAGAAAAGTAACAAATACCACTATATCCCAAGCCTTTTTATTTTTCACCTTCAGATCCCAGCTTCCTGATTCAGTAAATTGCCTAGGCTCTCATTACTCTCCCGCCCCAGCTCCCAGAGCTCTAGGACTGCATGGGGAAGCAACTATGCCATTCCACAGAAGTATCTTTTAAAAGCTAAGTTGGAAGAAAGTATGATAAGTGTCTCATATATAATACCTGCAGAAATACAAGAAATGCCTGAATATTTTCCCTCCCATGAAGGAAGAAGGGTCTGCTTGAAGAAGGAAGGGCAAATATGGCCACCAAGAGGTGGTGCATTGGGTATTATTTTGTGTAAACTGATGGTACTGAAGGGGATTGAGAAATAGGGCATGTGTCCTTCTTTCTCAAAGGAACACTGCAGCCTTTGTGTGGAGATTGGACTATGGAGGAAAAGAGCAGCAGCAGGTGGGCGAGTCCAGGAGAAAGTTGTGATTCTTTTGGGGCTGGAGGCAGGGATTAGTGGTTGTATTTGCCACATATTCTGTTCACAGAGTTAACTGGGTTTTATGATCAATTAGATGTAGTTTGGGAAGCCAGGTGTGGTGGTACATGCCTTTAATCCCAGCCCTTGGGAGGCAGAGGCAGGAGGATCGGTGTGAGTTCAACACAAGCCTGGGCTGCAGCAGTGAGCGCAAGGTCATCCTGAACTGCATAGGGAGACCCTGTCTGAAAAAGACCAAAAAAAAAAAAAAAAGAAAAAAAAAAAGATAATAGTTTGGGAGAAAAGCAAGGCATTGCATATGACTTCTACAATTTAATCTGAATGGCTGCATGAATGAGGCTATTTATTTGGGTGGACAATGACAGGGAAAAATCAGCACTGGGAAGATACAGTAGTAATGAAATATGCTGGTTTGATTTTACAGACGTTTTCATGCTCATTTGACATCCAGAGGTGATGTGGAGCATGTGATTGGATACGAGAGTCTATGGCTTTGGGGTTTAAAATTTGGAAGTCAAGGTAGTACCTGTTACTTAAGGTAATGAAAAGATTATATACAAAAATATTATATACAAAAAGATTATATACAAATAGAGTATAATAAGAAGTTGATGAAATCAACCCTGGTGTCCTTTTGATATTTGGAAGTCAGAAACAAAGGCGATTCATTGTAAGGGGAGAACCCCCCCCCCCATCAATGTGACAATAACAGCAGTGACAGTGGCTGGCTGTGTCAAAAGGCAGGAACGCTCCTTGTTTAGAAAACACCCAGCATTTATTCTTGACTCTGTTCAATGTGCTCCTTTAACATACATTAAACTGGCACAAAAGAAAGATGTGACTGCTTAGCTACTCCTCAAAAGGTTAAGCAGGAACTCTGGGGACAGGAGATCATAAAACCACATGATCGGATGCTGAAGAACTTTTAGATTAATTGCTAGGAAGTAAGTCGTTGCTTTTCCAAGGCTTCAGTAATGCTGTGTTTCTCTCTGACCGTAAGACCTTGTCAGAACATAATCAGCCTTGAAAACCAGAGATCAGACATGCCAGCCCCAATCAGCCTGTCCTTGCCTCACACCTGTCATCACTTTCCTTGTGTGGGGGGGATGCTCTGTAAGGTGGGTGAGGCTAGAGTAGACAGACTGGCGATGACATTTTTATCCCTGCTTTTCAAGACTGATTATTTTCCAGCTAGGTCTTGTTTTGTGATAAAGAGGGCGCATACTGCACAAAAAATGATTTTATAGTATGCTGTGTGTGTGTGTGTGTGTGTGTGTGAACATTAAAATAGTTGCCTACACTGGGTTCAGAACTATGCAGGTGGGGGAGGGTGCAAAGGTGGCACAGGTCCTAAAAGGCATGAAATGTACATTATACAGGAACAGAGAACTTGGAAGTCAAAAGGGACACATGGGAAGGGGATCTCTGGGAGTTCAGCGGGCTCCAGTGACCGCCATGTCAGTTTTCCCTACACTTGTGATTGTCACAGCCTGCTTCTTTCATCACATCACCTGCCCTCAAGACTTCTTGCTATGTGGCTTGCAGTGTGCACACTGACTCCCAGGCCTGGTGGCTGCTAGACATCACCTTGCGTTGCTACCCTTGCTCCGGAAAAGCTCTTTCTTGCCTTAGGAACCAGGGCAAGTGAGGTTGATGTGTATTTCATGATTGTAACTGAAGACAAATAATTAAATTGAATAAAGATGTGGTCTCTTCTGAGGCAAGGAAAAATATGCCTTAGTGTGCTCAGCTGCTAAGCTTTCAAAATACACCCTGCATTTCCTCCCACCCTTGGTTCATCTTGCAGTTTAGATGATGGTAATTAATTTATTGTGTCATCACTTGGGCAAATTGATTCCATATTAATTAGAAAACTCTTTTGTTCTCCTTGGAAAAAATAAGTTTTCCATCATTTCTTCTCCCTTTTAGATAATGGGAAGGTGATTTTATCTTTGATAGACTGAATCATGGTGTCAATATCTGAAGACTAGACAAAGACGAGAAATGAAAGGGTGATTATATTAAAATAATAGAAAAAAATTAGACTTACAAATTATTTTCTAAACTCTCTAATATTTTTCATAAATAATTGGATTAAACAATGCTCTTCTTCCGGCCTCCACTTAAGCCAGGAGCCCTCCAGCCCTTTATCTCTTCCTCTCATTCTTCCTTCTTTTATGCATATGTTCACCTCGTAATCTTCAAAGCTGAAGAAACTGGATGGGCTGAGCTAGCACAGCTCTGATCAAAGTTCACATCTCAGCCTTACCACTTCATCCATGTGACCTTCATAAGTTGGGTGACCTTTGGCCTTGGTTTTCTAACCTTTAAAATGTGTCTAATAAAAGCACCTTATCACATAGAGTTCATGGCAAAACGAAAGTGATAATACACACACAAAACACTTAAAAACAATGCCCAGATCAACAAGCACTCAGTAAATCCTAGCTGCTGTGAACAGACTCAGATTTGACAGCAACCTCAAAGTAGAGGAAAATAACTATGTTTTGTGGTGGTGATTTTTTGATCGGAGAGAAAAATCAGCTTGGGCTCTAAGATTTGATGAATTCGAAAGATAAAAGCAAGAGATTGAGGCAAAGCATTCTCATCAGTAGGAAAGAGTGATATGAGCTGGTTTGTTTACTTCTTCACTTCTGATCTGGGTAGTTCTGTCACTTAGATGCCAGTGAAAAGGAGCGTGGGCCTCAGCGTCTGCAGGCCTACTGTTGGTCTTACCACTAACAGCGTGTCTTGAGACAACTCACTTAACTTCAGGAGTGCTGATTTCTTATGTCTATGATGGAAACAGTAGCTTCATAAGAATCAAGTAAGCTATGCAAATGCCTTATGAAACCATTACCAAGACTCACCCCTAGCTAGAAGTTGAAGAGTTGACTGTTCGTAAAGAGAGCTGGGAACAGTTTTCCTCAGCTCATCTACTCCTTGCAGAGCAGCAGAGCTCTGCTTTTGAGTTTTACTCTGTTTCTAGGGAAATTGCTTCAATTAATCTCTCAAATGCAGTTCTTCCCCCTGATGTCGCTGAGCACAGCTGTGCAATATCCCAGGACAGTCTTGCTTTTGTGAAAGGGAAGACACATTTTTTGTTCAACTGTAATCATGGGAGAGTTAAGAGGGTGGGTAGAAATTTTTCCAGAGCATAATTTCCTCTCTTTATTCAAAGCAGAAAACAAAAACAGATTAACAACTCCTACTCTTACAATGACAAAAGAAATTCAATTTGGTCACGGTTCTTCTCTGGCTGCTCATCCCTGAGTCCCAGGTATTCGAGATGTCACTGCATTAACAACAGACTAGAATAGAATAGTCCTTGTAGAGTAGTTATGTTCTGTATTGTCAGAGGCCTTTGGGGGATTCCTAATTCTTGAATTAATAATACAGTAATCTGGAAACAGTTCCTCAGAAATCATTGAATGTACTGTCACCCCCTTGCCATGATTTAACAATCTTAACTGACAGAAAGCCTCTTTTCCTGATTTTGATAATTATTTATGGGCATGGACGATAGTATTATATCTTAAAACACTTTTGTTTTCCATGCTGGAAGTTAGAGGGATCATAAAATCATATTATAGATCTATCACTTACATAATTTCATTGGAAAAGCCATAGGTACTATAAATATTTTCTTTTAGTAGCTATAGGTATAAGCTATTTTTAACCTTTCTGAAATAGTCAAACTGCATTATATTAAATTTTAATACAAATAGTTTGTCCTTGAGCAGGCCCTTGATTTTCTTTGTGTTTGTGTCAGTTTTTCCATGAACATATTGGGGATTTTGGAAATTTTAGTTGTAAAGGGAGATTAATGGAAGTTTAATTCAATAAAGTGCATAGGATTAAATTCAGAGCCCAAAGTAAGGTGATATATGCTACTTTGCGAAGGGACTTAGCTTTTCTGCTTTCCTTCTAATCCCCACGTTAGCTTCTGCTTGTGTTTCCCTGATTGTAGAGTTGGATCCATCTACGTTACTGCTGAGGTTTGTTCTTGGCTGAGTGTATATCCAGAAGAAAATAGGAAATGATTTTTTTCCTGCCTAACCACAGGAAAAATAGTGAGAAAAGTGCTTCTTATTCCAGAGGAAATAACTTAATTTTATATTAAAAGAAAGAGCTGGAAAATTCTTAATGGAATTTTGGTGGAATTAAGTCACTCAGCCTAAGAAGCCAAGGGTAGATGGCTCCCAGGGGAGGGAGGCAAATGCAGATGAAAGCATTCATCACACACTTCAAAGACAGAACAAATCCCATAAATTAAACTTAGCAAAGCACAAGGAATTCATAAGTACAAGTTCCAGAATTAATGAATGCAAAGAAAATGGCAGAATTATTAAATACATCCAATATTTTTTATAATGAATGATAAAAATGAAAATTCTCAAATGTCACTCACTCCATTAATGAAGAGAAATAGACAAAAATACATTATTATGGATGAGAAAGTTGAAATATCAATGTAGCTAATTTATTTTATATTTTTAATTTTATTTTTTATGGCATTTAATAAGAAGTAACAATGTGACAGTTTCAAGCTGCGTTAGTAGTACATTTCCAGTATTTGATACAATGCATATGGGAGTTATACAGAGCACAGGGTGTAGACATGATATTTTTTCTAATGATTATTGATACAAGAAAATTTCTTCTCATTGAACTAAGAGAAAGTAGTTGTATACATAATCCAATGTTACATAATCACAGTGGATTATTGCTAAAGCTGGCAATGAAGGAAGCTGTTGATTTAAGCTTTTATAGATCAGCATACTAATCTAGCTTCACCTTTTATGCCTCCTGGTTAAACTTTTCTGCTGGGTGGTTAAGGGAATGTTGAAGGCTTGTACAACAAAACATGGAACTTTTGTTTCTCCCAAAGTCAGTCAAATCCCGTCAGGATTTACTTTGAAACCATGTACAGTGCTTTGTAGAACTGTTGTTGGTGTTAGCCATCTGGATCAGTCATGGCCATTGCTTGACCAGTTTACTTTCTTTGAAAACCTGAGAGAATAATTTCTCTCTCGGTGTCTCTTCTTAGGCACAGTATATGTCTTCAATCCCTTTCATCTGTAGCTCCATAATCTCCTTGAACAGAAAATTTGGGAAGCCACTGAGTTATGGGATGTTATAGCACAGGTTCTCTTATGTCCTGAGTCCTCACTGACCTTGAAGGGCTAGGGCCAATATATTGGTTGTCCTTGTAGCCCTTCCTTTTCTCCAACTTTTGTAAACTTATATTGTTAACTCTCGAAAAGAAAAGCTTAATGTTATAATTACTCTACAATATAGGTACTTGAGCTTAACATCAATGTCTTTCTGAGTCTCAAACATCTTAGATTTAACTTGGAATTGATATTATCTATCAATCATTGATATTTTATAAAAAATTTTATTTGCATGAGGGCCTCGCAGGATGGCTCAGTGGTCTAAAGCGCCTGCTTAGGAAAGCTTGGGTGGCTGCAGGGACCGTGGTTCGACCCTTGGCACCACATGCTGTGCCAGCCCTGCCCTCGGGGCAGGCTGAGCCGGCCATAAAAATAAATAAATAAACAAACAAAAGTTAAAAAAATTATTTGCATTTATTTTGTAATTAATTTATTCCCGTGCCATAAGTTTTTGTTTCTTCAGTTTCTTCTGGGATATCTTTTTCTTCTGTGCAACCTCCTCCTCTGGCTTAGGAACAATTTATTCATTTTCAGTAAGGATCATCTCAATATGGCAGGGGGAGCTCATGTGTGGGTTAATCCGACCATGAGCTCTGTAAGTACGGCGGCGCATCTTGGGTGCTTTGTTCACCTGGATATGTTCAATAACCAGAGAATCTACATCTAAACCCTTAAGTTCAGCATTACTCTCTGCATTTTTAAGCATGTGCAGCAAAAATTCAGCACTCTTTTTGGGCCACCGACCCCTGTGTCCAGCCCCACTGTTTGGCTTGGGCACACCTATCAACTCCACCATTGTAACCTTGGAATGGCACACACTGCTTCTTTAATGTGACATCCTTCAGATACTTGGTGGCCTTTTGGATGTGCATACCCTTGATGGCCTGGGCAGTTTCACATGTATTCTTAAAATGAATGCGAAGATTTGAGCCTCTTGATTTGCATGATTTTGTGGGGTTTTCTGGGTCAAGAGAGTAGTGAACCATTTTCACAGGACACCACAGGCCGCTTACAGGAAGAGGAAGCAATCATTGAAATCTTAATAAATCTCTATAGAATGTGATAAAAGCAGTTACACATTTTTATGCAGGAATTTAGAAATCTAAGCATATACAAAATTGTAGCCTGTCAGTCCTTTGGTATTTTTCCTAGTCTCTTACTCTCATTTAACATCATTTTTATATTCTTGTAAACTAACCATTTACCTGAGAGTATAGCAGTAACTAAAATTACATTAGAAGCAGCACACATCTAAAAGACCAGAATGACAAGCATTCCACACATAGTTTTAGTGTCACACATTGCTATCCTCAGTGAGATAAACCTTTTGGTGATTCTTAGCGCCCTTACCTAATTCATCCTGTGCATGGTTTTGCTCCTGCCATGGTTCCTATGTTTTCTGATTGCAGTCACTTTATAATTTAAAATTTAGTCTTTGATTTCCACTCAGCTGTGTTGTATCTCTCCATTTTTATCTCTTCTTTTGTGTTCTTACACTAGTGAGACTGTACAATATTTACACATGTAGGTCTCATTTATCTCACTAATGAGTGTATCTTTAAGATATATCCATTTATATATGAAGTCTTCTAGCTTATCATTTTTTATAGCTGAGTAATATTCCAGTGCATAAAAACACCACATCTTTTTCAACCATTCTTCAGATGATGGGCATTTTGGCTGTTTGCAAGATGTGGCTATTACACATTGTGCTGCTATAAACATAGGCGCATAGATATCACTATGATATGATGTTTTCAGTTCTTTTGGGAAAATTCCCAGGAGGGGGATAGGTGGATTGGATGGGATTCCCAGTTCTAGTTTTTTAAGGAGTCTCCACACTGCTTTCCATAATGGTTGCACCAGTCTGCATTCCCAGCAGCACTGGAGAAGGGTTCCCTTTTCCCCACAGTGCCTCCAACATGCTGTTGTTGCTTCGTGATAGCCATTCTTTCTGTGGTGAGATGGTTTCTAAATGTTGTTTTAATTTGCGTTTCATGAATGGCTAGAGATGTGGAACACTTCTTCATGTATTTATAGGCCTATTGAATTTTTTTCCCCAAGAAGTGTGTGTTCATCACAGATACCCATGTCTGGATTGGGTCTTTGAATTTTGGGACCCTAATAGTTTTTAGTTCTTTAAGATTCTAGATAGAAAACTTTTGTCTGAATACTTATTAATTAAAATCTTTTTGAAATTTGTGAGTTGTCTTTTCACTTGGTTGATAATTACTATTGAGGTGCAAAAGTTGCTTGGCTGGAGGATGTCACAGTGGTTGATTCTCTCAAGTGTTAAATGTGCATTTTCATTTTTGTCAGTGAATTCTTTGCCTACCCTGATGTCTTCAAGATTTTCTCCCACTTTTTCTTTCAGGAAATTCAATGTTTTTGTTTGAATATTTAGATCTTTAATCCATTTTGACTTTAGTTTAGTGCATGGTGATAGACCTGGGTCAAGTTTTAGTTTTCGGTATGTAGAGAGCCAGTTTTTCTAGCACCATTTGTGAAAGAGGCCATCTTTCTTCCAGTAAACATGTTTGGCCACTTTATTGAAGATAAGGTGGCTGAGTGTGTTTGTTTTTGCTTATGCATCTTCTAGTTTATTCCATTGATCCTCAGGTCTATTTTTTTTGTCAATACCATACTGATTTTATCACTATAGCTTTGTAGTATAATTTTAGGTCAGGAATTGTAATGCCTCCTGCCTTACCTTTGTTGCCCAGGATTGTCTTTGCAATTCTGGGTCTTTTTGCTTCTAAATAAATTTTAGGAATGATTTCTTCAGGTCTGTGAGATATGTTGATGGTATTTTGATAGGAATTGCATTAAATCTATACAATGATTTAGGGAGTATGGCCATTTTCACAATGTTGGTTCTTCCTATCCAGGAGCAAGGAATATATTTCCATTTTTTTTTTTTTTTTTGTGGGACCAGGGTTCGAACTCACGACCTTGCACTTGCCCAGCAGGCACTTGTGCCTCGGAGCTATCTCCCCAGCCCCTTATATTTCCATTTTCTGAAATCCTCTAGGATCTCTTTTTTTCCAGAGCACTGCAGTTTTCATTGAAAAGGACTTTTACTTCTTTTGTTCAGTTAATTCCTAAGTATTTCATTTTCTTCAGTGCTATTGTAAAATGCATTATTTCTCTAATTTGTCTCTCAGTGTGTTTGTTATCTGTGTAGACAAATGCTATTGACTTTTGTGTGTTGACTTTGTGTCCTGCTACACTACTGAACTTATGTATTCTAGTAGCTTCTTCATGGAGTGTTTTGGGTCTTCCAAGTAGATTATCATGTCATCCGTAAATAATGATAATTTAATTTCTACTTTTCTTATTCCTTTTATTTCTCTCTCTTGTCTAAGGGCTGTAATTAATGATTCCAGAACTATATTGAATGAGTGGTGACAGAGGACATCCTTGCCTTGTACCAAATCTAAGAGTAAAAGACTTCAGTTTTTCCCTATTTACAATTATGTTAGCCAGTGGATTGTCATAGGTGGCTTTTATCAGCTTGAGACAGAGGCCCTCTATTCTAATTTTCTGTAAGACTCTGAATATGAATAAGTGTTGGACTTTTTCAAAAGCCTTTTCTGCATCAGTTGAGACGATTATGTGATTTTTCGTTTTGGTTCTATTGATATAGTGCAGTACATTTATAGATTTGTGTATGTTGAACCATCCTTGCATCCCTGGGATGAATCCTATCTAGTCATGGTGTATAATCTTCTTGATGGTTTGTTGTATTCTTTTTTTTTAAAGAATGTTTTATTTTATTTATTTATTTTTTTCTTTTTTCAGAACCTTCGTTTGTTTATTCACTCATTTTTGTGGCCGGCTCAGCCCGCCCCAAGGGCAAGGCTGGCGCAGCATGTGGTGCCAGGGATCGAACCGTGGTCCCTGAAGCCACCCAAGCTTTCCCAAGCAGGCGCTTTAGACCACTGAGCCATCACACCAGGCCCCGATTTGTTGTATTCTTGTGTTGATTATTTTGTTGGGAATTTTTGCATCTATGTTCATGAGACAAATTGGCCTGTTGTTCTCTTTTTTAGTTGCATATCTCTCTGGTTTTGGTATCAGTGTAATACTTTCCTCTGGGAATGATTTTGGGAGGATTGCTTCCTTTTCAATGTCTTTGAAGAGTATGAGGAGTATTGGGCTTATGTGTTCTATAAATTTCTTGTAGAATTCAGTGGTGAATCCATCAGGTCCTGGACTTTTCTTTGTTGATAGGCTTTTTATTACATTTTGCATTTTATTTGCTGTTATTAGGTTGTTGAGAGTTCTTGTATCTTTTTGATTCTGTTTTGGCAATTTATACCTTTGTTTCAATCTGTCCATTTCTTTTGTGTCTTCAATTCTGTGAGAGTAAAGATTCTCCAAGTAGGTATTAATGACCCTCGGAATCTCTGCTGGGTCTGTAGTAATTTCACCTTTTTCATTGCTTATTGCTTGAATTTGAACATTTTCTTTCCTCTTTTTGATGAGGTCAGCTAGGGGCTTATCAATTTTATTTAATCTTTCAAAGAACCAGCTTTTTGTTTCATTAATTCTTTGTATTGTTTTCTTTTTCTCAATTGAATTGATTTCTGCTCTAATCTTTATAATTTCCTCCCATATTTGGCCTGTGGAATTTGTTTGCTCTTCCAATTCTAGTCGGTTTAAGTGTTTCATTGTGGTATTTATTTGTTCCTGTTCTGCCTTCTAATATGTGAGTTCAGGGCTGTAAATTTCCCTCTAAGAACTGCTTTCATTGCATGCCATAAATTCTGGTACATTGTGTTTGAATGTTCATGAAATTGTAGATATTGTTTAATTTATTGTTTAATTTCATCTGTAACCCACTGGTTGCTAAGAAGGGTGTTGTTTAATTTCTGTGGTTCTTGTGGTTTCTTTTGTCATTTATTTCCAATTTCATTGCACTATGATCAGATAACATTGTGGTCAGATAGTATGCATGGGATAATTTCTGTTTTCTTGAATACACTTAAGCATGACCTATGGACTAATATGTGATCTATTTTAGAAAATGTTCCATATGCAGCTGAAAAAAATGTGTATTCTGAAGTGGGTGGGTGGAACACTCTGGGTATGATTACTAAGTCCTGTTCTTCAAAATTGTGTTTCAGACTTGCTACTTCTTTGCTAATTTTTTGTCTGCTTAACCTGTATTTTTCAGATGAAACAGTGTTAAGTTCTCCTATTAAAATTGTAGTATTAGGGGGCCCAGCAGGATGGTTCAGTGGTCTGAAGCGCCTGCTTAGGAAAGCTTAGGCGGCTGCAGGGACCGCGGTTCGATCCCCGGCACCATATGCTGTGCCAGCCCTGCCCTCAGGGCAGGCTGAGCTGGCCATAAAAATAAATAAATAAACAAACAAAAGTTCTGAAACAAACAACAACAACAACAAAAAATAATTATTTTTTAAAAATTGTAGTATTGGATATTAGATTTTTTATGCCCATTAAGAGTTGTTTTAGGGGCCCAGCAGTATGGCTCAGTGGTCTAAAGCGCCTGCTTAGGGTGGCTACTGGGACCGTGGTTCGATTCCTGGCACCACATGTTGCGCCAGCCCTGCCTTGAGGGCATGCTGAGCCGGCCATAAAAATAAATCAACAAACAAACAAAAGTTCTGCAGCAAGAAAAAAATGTAAAATAAATTAAAAAAAATTCTTTAAAAAAAAAAGTTGTTTTATACAGCTGCATGCTTCTGTGTTGGGTGCATACATATTTACGAGGGTTATCACTTGGTCTTGAATTTTTTTCCCAAACCAGTATGTAGTGGCCTTCTTTTTTTTTTTTTTTGTTTATTCAATCACCAAACATTACTGCTACCCCTCCTTTTTTCTGAAGTGATGGGGTATATAATATTGTTTTCTATCCTTTGACTTTCAACCTATGAGTTTTTAGGTGTTAAGTGTGTTTCTTGTATACAGCATATTATAGGATTTTGCTTCCTAATCCACTGTGCCAGTTTATTTGTTTTCATTGAAGAATTAAGTCCATTTATATTTATGGGTATAATTGAAATGTATTTACTTATGATTGACATGCTTTTTACCTACTATTTGTACCCCTTTTTCTCCTGTGTTTAGTTGATCTTGATTTAGTGGGGTGTTTCTGTTCTTATTCTTGGAGTTTGGATCATTTAGTCCATCTCTAATGTGTATGTATATATATATATATATATATATATATATATATATATATATATATAT
>PVJA010022826.1:0-10251 GCA_004027025.1 Myocastor coypus | reverse complement strand
ATGAAGGACTTGAAGCACTCTGCTCCATGCTCTTTTTGACTTCATCATTTGTGAAGAGAAATCTGCCGTTATTCTGATAGGTTTTTATTTAAATGTGATCTGTTTCTTCTCTCTAATGGCTTTTGGTATGTTATTCTTATGTTTGATTTCTGAGATCTTGACGCTGATATGTTTGGGTGTGTTTTTAGTTGGGATGATAGTATTTTGAGTTTTGTATGCTTCAGTTAAATGGATGCCAGATTGTTTTCTCATTTTTGGGGAGTTTTCTGCTTTTGCTTCTGCCCATATTTTTTTTTTTTATATTATTTGTATTGACTTTTTCTCATTTATGCCTATTAGTCTCAAGTTGTTCATGTTTGTATCATCTTGCAGATGCTGAACTATTTTTCCTGCAAACTAGTTGTTTTTAAGAGATCCTTTCTTACCTTTTTACTAGCTATTACAGAGTCTTCAAGATCTGAAACTCTATCTTTACTTTCGTTCATACAGTTTTTCCAGTTTGTGATTGGGATTTTATTTTACTGTATATCTCTTTGGAACTGCTTCATGCGATCTATTTCTCTCCTACATTTCTCATTCAAGGATTGCATAATTTTTCTATTCTCCTCTAATTTTGCATCCATTTTCTTTAGAAGCATTTAGTCTTTTATCATAGTTATCCTTTCTTTTTCAGATATTATTTCTGATCTAATTTCCTCTCTACTTTTTTGCAGCTGTTCCTTTACTTCAAATGCTACTCATTCAGAGGTGTCTTTATTTATTTATTTATTTTTACTTCAGAGGTTATTTCTGATTTGCTCTATACTTTCCTGCATTTCTTGCATACTTTTCTTTTTACTTCAGATAGTATTAATTCAGAGATTTTTTTTTTTAACTTCACAGAGTTCCTGTAGACATTTCTGCATTCTTTCTTTACTTCACATGCTATTAATTCAGCAATTTCAGCTGTGTGATTCCTATTTTCGTCTATGCTAGTGATGCCTCCATTTGTTCTGGGTGGGCTCAGGGCCTGAGATTGCTTCTTGTTCCTCCTCTTGGTCATTTTGTGTAGCACTGTCCTCTCACCTTTGGCATAGAATTTTGGTGCAGTTTTCGTTAGCACCTACTGAAATTTGAGTCCGGATCTACCAAGTTTGATTTTGTCCAGATGTGCCTGGCTGTGTCTGGCTGCTGTGTTCATCTTCTTCCTGCTGCAGCTCATGAATGTGAGCCTGCTGTGTTCCTCTGGCAAGATGTTTAGCTCCTGGATTATCTGGGAGGGTCTGACCCACTGCCTTTGTGCAGGAGATTTTGTTGCAGGGTTCCGTAGCAGATGGAACCTGGGTTCTGGGACTGTAAGAAGTTCCAGTGGCCCAGAGAAGCAGGCCGAGACTTCCTACCTATGTGCATGCCAGTCCTGGGTTCTGGGCGGGGAAGAAGTTCCCCTGGTGCAGGTGCACAGGCCAAGAGTGCCTATTTGTGGACCTGCTCATCCAGGTTTTGGGTGGGGAGTGTATAGTTTTATGTTAAAAATTCTTTTATCACATTACACAATAGATAAGGCCAGTGATTTACTCCTGTACCAGTTTGGTTGTGTCTGGTCTTATTTTATTCTCCTCTTTCATTGTTTACTTTTTAACAAAGCCAGTCTACCTTAACAAAATTAGTATGGACCCATCTTCCCATTCACATACAAACTAGACTACTTTTGCATGTAAAAATTGATCAAAGACCTCAAACACAAAAAGTTCAGTTTTTAAGAAAACATGCTACTAGTGATCATGTGATGTGTGTTACAGCTATATATAGCTATGTGAAGAATCCTACTGTAGTCAAGTAAGAGTCCATATTGGATGATGGACATAGAGGCAGGATTGGACAGAGCTCCAGGTGTGAATGCAGTCACAAAGGGAGGCAATGTCCCTTCCTTCCACTCTGTCTCCCTTTGTGCATAGAATTTACCTTCTGCTGAAAGAGAGATTTCAGCAACTTGAAGTTTACATTTCCCAAGCTTGGCAGTGACAATCCAAAAGACATTCTTTCCTCCAGTGCAATTATATCATCCCCGGAATGAACTCTGGCTTTCATTGTGTTATATAAATGTTGTTTTCTAAGTTTCCTCTCTCCACACTCTTTGCTATTATGAATGATTCAAAGTACACTAACAACATGAAACAAGAGGGAAAGATCGTGCCTTAAAGAAAGAGATTGTGATAATTGAACATGATCAGTTCATTGCCAGGGGTTTATTCTAGAAACTGAAATCTGACTCAGTATTGAAAAGTCATTCTAAAAGAGAGAGACAGACAGACAGAGAGAGAGAGAGAGAGAGAGAGAGAGAGAGAGAGAGAAAGAGAGAGAGAGAGAAATGTCATTCTTAGGATTTCACTATATTTACCGTTTGAATAAAAATGCAGTTTTCTTAGATGTGATAAATGAATTTATTATGATTTAACACCCATTGTCCAATGAAACATCAATTAAAATGATAATAAAATGATCAATCATTACAAAAGACATCTTAAATGCATAATATGCACCTTAGTAAAGCTTGACCAGATTGCTTAGAGGAAAAAAGTGCCTGCTTAGATAGGCACAGGGACCAGGCTCAATCCCTGGCATGCCATGCCAGCCCTGCTCCAGGGGTGCACTGAGATGGTGAATGAGTCTGGCCGTGATGGTACATGCTTGTAATCCCAGCATTTGGGAGGCTGAAAAAAGGAGGAAGTGTTTTGAGACCCTGTAGACTCTGTATTAAACACATAAAATAAGTAAATAAATAAAAATAAATCTTAGTGGTGATTTCCAGTAGTAGGCAGCCTGACAGGCAAGTGTGTTTTCACTATTACTTATAATATTTAGGAGCCATTTATTAGTAATTTAAATATAAAACAGTAGAAGAAATACATATTTGAAAGGAACAATCAAATAATCATTGTTTGTAGAGTATGTTAAAATTGACAGCATCAAACGCATTCAAAGCATCAAAAATCCAAGATCATTGGTAAATTTTAAAGGTACAAAGTTATGTTAGATTGCAGAAAGTAGTATCTCCCACATTTTATTCTTACCTATTCCAAAGTTGTTTTTGAGTCATCCCAATGCTTTTTCATAAAAAGATAACTTAACTGTGTGGCTTTCAGATTTCTGAATATCTCTAGGACGTGTATAGCAGGTCAACACTGTTTTGATAATAATATTGCCATCTCACTTGCCTTCTCTGCTATGTTGACATTTACTTGCACTAGTGCTGCAAAAGCAGGGCAAGTAAAGCTGTTGACATGCTCTAAGCCACTACATTCATTTACAATATAGGAAATTGCTTGTTCACTTGAGAATGTCTTGATTCAACAGTCTAAATGATTAGTTCTCATAAGTCTAGACATTTAAGTAAATATCTTTAATATTTTGTGTAACAGAATAGAAATTGTTCATGAACAATGGGTGATGGCATCCTCAGGGAAAACATTTACGTGATCCTTATTTATTTTTTGTCTTTTTGAGACAGAATCTCACTATGCAGTTCAGGCTGGCCTTGAGCTCACTTTTGTAGCCCAGGCTGGTCTCGAACTTGCACTGATCTTCCTGCCTCAGCCTCCCAAGTCCTGGGATTATGGGTGTGCACCACCATATCAGGCACTCACTTCCATTATCCTTGAATCATGCTTTTTCCATTGGACACCAGTCTTATTTGAAAGTGTAATTGACAAACTATCAAACTATGACCTTCTAGATCTGAATTCTATGGATTCATGGATTTATGGATAGTAAAATAAGCTATCATTAGATGGAAAAATCTGATAGTTATTATTCATCAAAAAAATAAGATTATTAAAAAAATTTTAATGGATACATAAGAACATAGAAGTCACACATATTAATATATACATTGGCAAAATAATAATTAAAACTGTTTGATTCTATTATCATGACCTTGACTTCCCGCAAACACTTGCAGCCTTTCTGATGAGTTGATGGCTGCTATAGTTGGGTCTGGAATGTGCCTCAGAAGCCAGAGTGTTGAAGGTTTCAGCCCAACTTGACCGGACTGTGAGGTAGAGGACTGCAAAGAAGTCTTCAGGTTATGCAGGCAGGGCCTGAGGAGATTAGTAGAACCCTGATACTATCTTTCTCCTGCCTTCTTTCTGGCCCAAGAGGTCAGCAGTCTGTCCCCCTCCCAGGCCTGGCCTTTAATGCACTACCTTGCCACAGGCTTGAAAGCAATGAGGCCAACTGGCCACAGATCGAAACCTCTGGAACTCAGAGCTGATTTCTAACTTTTCACAAACTGATTGTTTCAGGTATTTGTTACAATGATGCGAAGCTGAGATGGTGATATCAACAGACGTGATTTTATTGATAATGTGGACCATTTGCAGGTAAGACTCTGCTTACCTAGTCCTAATAATAAATACATAGCTTCCAGAATCTATCA
Organism: Myocastor coypus; assembly: GCA_004027025.1. Classification (NCBI taxonomy): domain Eukaryota; kingdom Metazoa; phylum Chordata; class Mammalia; order Rodentia; family Myocastoridae; genus Myocastor; species Myocastor coypus. The sequence continues at coordinate 5,837 of PVJA010022826.1, read as the reverse complement.
AGCGTGGATAAAGTTCAAAGTGTAAGAAAGACCAATATTTTTTCTTGTACTGGAATACAAAATGTTTGTATTCATGTTTTCACATTTGTAAACTAGACTTTATCTTTAAGAATCTACCACTTTCCAGGTTTTAGTAGAAAATAAAAAATAATACATTTCGGGGGGAGTATTAATATAAGTGCTAATATACTTCTCTTTTCCAACCATATATTCATATAAGGCTATTATTTCTTTATATACTTCAACCCAAACAACCTACTGTAACAGAATGAATACATTTGCCATTATTAGAATAAAATAAATAAAAGGTAGCTATCATCTTCTAAGGCAGACCTGGAGAAAAGGTACAAATTTAAGTGAAATGATGCAATTCCACAATTCTCACTAAAATTTTTCGTTTGGAAATCTGTAGTTATCTTTCATAAAAATCTTGTTTGTGATGACGTGTAATAATTTTATTGTTACTTAAAATATACGAATAAAAATATTTGTAATATCAAATATGATAAATGTTGAGAAATATAAAATATTTTTCCATAATTTTAAATGTGGAAAGAAGTTCTGGGTCCAGGGAATTTGAGAACCTCTGGGGTTTCCCAATCCCTTGGTTTTCTCAGCTCCGTTTCTGAGCTCTGCCTCGCTGTCTCCAGGTAGGCCTGAGGTGGCCCAGCTGGCAGCCACATCACCAAGCACCCTGGTGGCGGCATTGATTTCTCCCTGGCTTCCTTCTGAGTCCAGGAGGTCGCTGCTTATACTTTCAAAGTGTTTACCATTGCATTTGGATTTAGTTTAAAAACATGAGGCAAAGGACAGTGTTTTGCTTGCTATTAGTCACCTTGGCATACATTAATAATGTTATTTATTACATTTTGGATCCTTTCATAGTGCATGGACTCTGGATTGAAATATAAATCAGACACCAAATTCCAATAATCGAAAGTAGTCTGACCTTATTTTGGTGCCTCTCTCTTTCAACCTTGTCATAGTCCCTATTATTTCTCAAGAAGCTTCCTTTCCTTCTGTCCTTGATCAGCAATATTCCACTTACAAGTGTCATAGGACTCTGTAGGGCAAAAAAAGTGGGGGGGGGGTTGGTTGCCAAACTCATTCCAGTGAGTCATGCAGGTCTGTAGCTGTAACAGGTTAGAGTGCTGCTTCTCCCTTCCCTGCTTCTGGAAACACAGGCCAGGCCCCTTTGCAAATTGGAATGGGTACTGTTATTCTACAGAGAGTTAAAAGGTGAAATTGGTTAGTTCAGTTCTGATTCTGAGGTTATCTTGGGCCAGTGAGACTTCTCAAAGGCCCTAGACCATTGCTTTTCATGCTATGCTTCTTGAGTTATGCAGTGAAGGGTCCTCTGACTCTTAAAGTGGCTTGACAAGCTAGCTTAGGTAGACTGCCCCTGAGGAGTGGAGGAAGTACCGTCTTTCCAGGAGTAAGCATCTCACTTAAAACAGTGGAATGAAAATGGACCAAGCACAAAGGTATCATTAATTTCAAATGGAAAACAAAATTTACAAAGCTGAGATTAGCCTCTTCTCATGAGTAGACTATTTCCTTTTCTATACTTTGGTCATCCTGGTATACATTAGTGTACAGGAGCCAACCAGCATAATTTTATTTATGCTCCTAGATTTTCAGCATCATTAGTCTCATGAGCTGCAGACTTCAAAGTATGCCCATAGTCACACTGGTATTCTTCCAAACCCCTTCTCCAGTAGCCCCCCTCCCCAGCAGGCTGGTCATAGTTTCAGGCACCATATATAGTTTCTCTTCCTCTTGGCGAGGTGCCACCTCCTGTGGTTGAAGGAAGAAATATAAAAAAATTATTAAAAAGCCTCCAAAACACATCAAACACTCACCACAGTGTTTTTCCATGATTTGTGTGGAACTGAGTGACAACATGTAGATTGAATTTCTCTCTAAATTCATATGACTTGAACAAAATGAAGGAATATATTACATGGCTCAGACGTAAGCACCATGCAATTTCTTTTTAAAATAGTTTTCATGAAAGCTCACCATTGTCTATTTTATGTAGCCCATTAGCAGACCCAGAATATTATACTTTTTAAAGTCAACTCATAAAATTGTTAGTCTTTCCTCTCACAAAAGCTCCTCTATTAGTGCTCCAAGAGCGTTTCACTCAAAAAAAAGTTGATTATCTCTACCCCTTTCCACTAAACTTGATTTTTAAAGGGCAAAATTTAGCTAGCTATGGAAAACTACTTAAAATTGGATGTTGAAGTCGACATAGAAACCTTCCATGAATATGCATGTATGTGCATATGTATAGTCCCTTTTCTGTTCTGTATTTATTTCAAAGGCCCAGTAAGCCTCCAAAGCCAATTGCTAAACATGAGCTTCCACAAAATGAAATGTCATAACTCAGATGTTGTATACTCTTGAGACTTTCTGCAAGTTTGCCTTTCTCTGCATTGAAAAAGAAAGCATTTCTCCTAATGGTGTGCTCAGTTTCCTATAAGATTTTTGCAAGGGCTGTCATTAAATACAGTTTAACACTAGTGGGGCCTGAATTCTTGATAATGCAACTTTAAGGCCTTTAAGTCTTCTCTCTGAGTCCAAGTCTACAGACTCGGCCCGAGAGACAGCAGTGATAATGTTGGTCTTCTAACTGCTCACAAATCATCAGATTTTGAGGGTGTACCGCAGAAATCCTGGAGACCCCCTAAAGGCTACTGATCAATAACTGACAGGAAGAAGGTTTGGTACCTAGGCTTCTTATTTATCCTCTTGTTATGTACAGCGGGGGAAGCTGAGTCTCAGAGGTTGACTTTACCTATAGTAGAAATGGAGCTTACACATCTTATTTCCAGCCATCTCTCTGATAGGAGTGGCTGAGGAAACACCTTCACACATTTACTTAAAAGGAGAGCACACATGCATGCGTTTTTCAGTTAAATGAGTGTATAGCTAGATTCTGTTGTGAAGTTTATGTATGAAAAGAAATTCAAACAGGCTGCGACTAAATGCAGAAGGCATGGAGAGTTCTGTGGCCATTGTGGGTGACAGTGTCGAATGAAGGGGATTCCTGGGACTAGAACTTGTAGTAGGAAGACATAAATTGGATCACTCCCAATAGGAGCCATAAAAGCAGTGGCTTTATACCATATCTCCATGGTTTCCTGAGGAGAGAACATAGTGAGCAATATTGAATAGCTTTGCTTTTGGACAGTAAGTGTTAATAGCAGCATTTGTTTAAGAAATTAAATTTAGTCTCTTAAAAATATAAAAAATCTAAGCCACGACTCCTCCCTGCCTAAGATGCTACCCTTCAAAGCTGCCTCTATGTTTCCTTAATGCTGTCTTGAACTTGTCCTGTGTCCAGCTAAAGACATTCATGAAAGGATATCTATTCTTCTGATATTTCTCAGCTACCACTTTTTTCCTTTTTGCACAGTTGTTCTCTCTCTGCTCAGAAAAAGGTGCCCCCAGCTGTGCCTGCAGCGCTGGGAGGCCCGGAGGAGTCTTCAGTTTCTCCCTTGGGACACTGAGCCAGTAACCATGCATGGGAAGGAAAGCGCAGAGATGCATTCATGTGCGAGAGAAGAGGACTTATTCAAAAGCAGAGCAGCGATAATTTATTAAAGCCACTCAACAAGCCAGGTTTACTTAGTGCCGCAGCCTCAGCCTTGAGCGCGTCAACCGCGGCGCTAACCTCTCAGCTTGCAGGACCGCAACCTGACTCATCGCTTAGTTTTATATCAGTGATTTCTTAGCCCCCCCAGATTAAAACTGTTGAGGAAATAAAGGGTGTGTATGTGATCGTGTGTGTATTTTAAATATCCCGATTAACAATAGAAATTAATCAAATAAGAGCTGCTCTGCCAGGATGGGGTCGCAGGAGTCCCAGGCTGGGAGCTGAGCCCTGAGGCCCCGCAGATGCTGGCAGGAAGGCAGCAGCTGTGTGCACTAGCTTGCTACCTCTGCCCAGCCGAGTCCTACCCTTGGAGCCCGCAACTCTCGACTGCTGTCCACGCACCACCAGGGACCCCGCGCCTCACCTGTGTACCCGTCCGGCCGCTGCGATGAGCGAGCTTAATACAAAAACATCCCCAGCAACCAACCAGGCTTCCCGCCCAGAGGACAAAAGGAAGGCTGGCAAAACCAAGAAGACTGAGGAGGAGGCGGAGGAGGAGGAGGAGGAAGAGGAGATTGACATCGATCTGATGGCACCAGAGACAGAGAAGTCTGTACTTGCCATTCAGGGCAAGTTCCAGCAATTCCAGAAAAGGAAAAAGGACCTCAGCTCCTGAATAGCCAGCCTTGCCCCTTGCACTGCCACCTTCTCTCCCCTTCTCCACAGCCCCGACTCCTGTGTATCTTGACCCTTTGTTCCTCTAGCCTCCAACGGAGGCTCAGTGAACCTTTCTATATTCTTTTCTCTGGCACTCTGAAGCTGTCACAGCAGCAGAGGCACAAGGAGCATGGCGAAGGTGAAGTCTTTAGCTAGAAGCTAGTTCCCTAAGTGTGAACCAGTGTCTCCTGAAGCTAAGTACCTAGGCCTGCCCAGTGGGGTTTGAGCACAAGAGGCTTTGAGGTTGACAGGTCCCGTGTGAGAAAGCAGGGAAACCCGTGTAGTAGGGTGCCTGAGAGAGGGGCAGGGGCACTGCCTGCCAGTTCCAACATTCACTCTTTATATGACCTTCTTTCCCTTTCAGATCCTTCTACACCACCACCTCCAGCTTCTTAGGATCAAAGTCACAGTGAGGACTGGAGTCTCCTTTGCCGGAGACAGACCTAAATCAAGCAGCTTGCCGGGTCAGTGCATGCTGAGCAGCTTTCTTCCACCTAGGGAGGAGCAGAATCTTTCCTTCTTCATCCAGGCTAGGACCATAGCCAACAAAGGCAGGCCAGGCTCCAAGGGCCATAGGCAGGGAAATGAGGTATAGCGGGAGATTTAGGGAAGAAAAAAGAGTCAAGAATGTGGAGATCTCTAAAGCCATGGGTTATGGCCAGCGAAAGCGCAGTATGCAAAGGATCCTTGGGCTTTGCTAAGCTGCCTACTTCTGACCCTAACCGTAGCCCTCCCCACCAAGGCTGCACGAGTCAAGTGAACCTAGTAGTTCCCTCCTGCCCCACTACGGAGTTGGGGCAGAAATGGAATGGTTACTCTGTGATTTTAGCATACTTAATGGTTGTAACAATAAAAACCCCTCCAATGGGGTGATTGATTAAAAAAAAAAGAAATTAATCAAATAATTTCTTAGTTTCTGCTTAACAATGTAGATCTAGCCAACTCTGACAATATCGTATTTGTAAAAGGGTCACATCTTACAAGTGCCTTACGTTAGAAGAATTTAAACATATGACGAAACAAATTTCAATGAGCTGGTATTTTAACTAGCATTAAGCATATGTGAATTTCTATAATATTCCTAATTTTATCTGCAAGCTGTCTTTCTATAAGCAAAGACTTTAGGTTGGAGTTGGTAGAATGTGGTATGTAGGTATTAATAGGTGGAACATGTGATTTCTTAATAACTTAGAAATGAAACAGTTTGCTCTATTTCCTGGGTGAAAATATTTCTTTCCTCATCCACCATTAAGTTTATAACTAAAACCTCTATGACAACAAACAAACACAAAGTTTATATGATGTAGGAGACTTCAGAAATGCAGATGCAAAAGATGAGTGAAATTTGCATAGTTTGACGCTAAGTTTGTGGAAGAGGATGCCAGTGAGGTGTTTTACCAGGTGAAAAGAATGGGACCTCCTGGCAATAAGTGGAGGGCAGATGTGGCCATGCCTGTGGTCTCAGATCCTTCTCTATGGTCATGTTTCTTTTTTTTTTTTTTTTTTTTTTTTTTTTTTC